>AVCL02000013.1:0-73832 GCA_000573905.2 Oryza punctata | reverse complement strand
AATTCATTTTAAAAGTTTTTGACGGTCCGATTTTAGGGTTTCGGTTTTTTCGGTCGAATTTTTAGGCGTTACAGAGCCTTGCCGTCATGTCGCATTACGGACAAGCGCTCGACAACCTCGCTGCTCACAGCCGTTTTCCTCAAAGGAGATTAGGTGGGCACGGCCGGTGGCTGCCGCACGACGGCGTCGGGCAGCAACAGCAGCCAGGGCCAGTGACGGGCCCGTCCCCGACCGCCACGTGACCCCCGGCCGATGGAAACCCTGTCCTGCCACCGCTGTTCGTCACCAACCACACCAACATCTGCGCGGACATGGGGCCGGATTGAATGCAAATCAATGCGAGCCCTCTCACCGGCGACTATAAAAGCTAGCGACTGTTGAACATGCCACTCTGCCCCACCCTCTCCCTTCTCACTTCTCCTCCTCCTCGCTTTGCTTCCCCGCTACCAGTCCTTTTTGCGCACACACTGCCATCACTCCACTTGCTCCGCCGCGGCCGGTTCTGGCTGGGCCTCAGTTGAGCAAGAGGACGGATAGGCCACCATGCCGTCATCTGAACCCCGAGAACGACTAACCTATTGAACGGCTAACCCCTGACATCTATTATTCGACCCATGGACTCACTAACCGCTGACTCTCTAACTTACTGACTCACTGACCTCTAACTCGCTAACCTCTAACACCTAACTTGCACTAACCCGCTAACATTTACTCCTTAACACTGTGTGTTCATTTGTTGCCGCCGATCGAACACGTGGTGTGCGAGGATGATCCGCGGGTCAACTGTCCCCCACACTGTACCTCGACGACCCTAGTTTCGTGCGAGGACCGCCGCTCGGTGTGCCGCTACCCGTCCACGCAAGGTGAGCTCCTCTTTTACCCTTCCTCTTGCTTTTGTTTTCTTACCACATGACCTGTTCATCGTTGCCATGGCGCGGTGACGTACTGACGGAGGGGCGCAACACCGCGCCCATCGCTTGCACGGCCGCCCTCCGCAGCGATCGCAGCTTCGCCGCTGGCCGTGCATGCGCCATGCAGCTAGCTAGCTGTACGTACGTATGCATGCATGCGAGTAGTTAGCCATGCGAGCCATGCAGCTAGCTAGCTGTACGTACGTATGCATGCATGCGAGTAGTAGCCAGGCCAAGAGCTCGCAGACATGCAGCTAGCTAGCCATGTGTGACTGTGCAGCTCACCCAAGCCCGCTAGAGTACCGCCGCCCAGCTGCCTCCTCGCGCCGCCGCAGCTGCCGGCTGGCCCGCCGAGCAGCGCCGATGCCGCCGCCGCCCGCGCACGCGCCTGCGCACGGCCGCCGCGCCAGGCCACCGCCAGTGCCGTCACGCGCCGCCCGACGCCCGGCCGTCGGCCGCGTTGTCATGCGCCAGCCCTCTCGCTCAGTCGCTCACGCGCGTGAACCGTGAAGCAGAGAAAAGAGCGTGAAGAATCGGGAGAAAGGAGAGAGCGAGAAAGAAAGGAAAAGAAAGAACAGAAAAAAAACAAAAGGGAAGAAAGTGGGACCCACCGTGGGACCCATGCTCTCTCCACCCCACCCAGAAACCTAAAAAGAAGTCCATATCAGCTCCCTCTTTCCTCAACTAGGCCAAGCCCAGAAGATGATCTCCTTAAGTCTATACTGCGCCCCCTTCATGCCTGAGCCCACAACAGCCTCCCTCTTCGTACAAAGTCCATATCACGTCTCTCCTCGGTCTAGGCCCCTTTGTAAGGTTTAGAAAGCGTCCCTGGCAGGCCTCCCTCATCCTTGGGCTGAAACCCAAAGCACACCTAGAATAGAATCCATTATACCTCCCCTTGCCGAGAGTATTCTTGAATATTCTCTCCCGGATTTAATTAAATCGTTTCCCCAAAGTCTAGCAGAACCGCTAAAACTCCAAAATTCATATTTCTCTAATCGTAACTACGATCGATCCCGTTCTACTTCCATCATCCCTCTAAAATCGAGATCTATTTATTAGCACCATTGGTTTGATTGAATATTACTTTATTTTATTTTCAGGATTTTGTGTGGTTTTCTTCGGTCGTTGGTTGGACGTTTGGGTTTTCCGGTTATTTTTTGATCGTGGATATTCCGGTTATTCTAACTGTTGCGGATTTCTCGAAGATTATACTAACCTAAAGCAAGGCAAGTCACTACGCCCCCTTCCTCGAACATATTGATCCTATTTTATAAATGTGTTGATTGAAAACAAAATTGCATGTTATTTATAAAATGCATACCTACATTGTTCAAGCCTTACCTTTGATATTGTTTATCCTTATGTATTTACGCGCCTTTATTACCTGAGTCAATTATTTATGTGTGGTTAAATACGATACTGCTTAGTGTTGCTTATGTGTAGACGTTTGTACACTCCATACTTATGTTATATGGCTATGGATGTGGATGTGGCGATCACTCAGTGGGAGTGATTGTCGGGGGCGGGTGGAGACATAAGCGCCACCCGCAACATTAAAACCTTTGCGAAAACCAAAAACTTAATAAAACAAAACTATTTCGACTAGGGCGGCATGAACAAAATATGGGTGGTTCTGGCAATGGTAAGCCACCGACCCTGGTCAATTAGGGACCAAATCAAGAAGCTATGCGAGAAACGAACAGAGTACAACCGCATTTCTCGAGTGGGGTATGACCCGGTGGACTAGGAAATTCTCGTGGGGTGGCACCCCAGACATGGTAGGTTCTGGATATTCGTTGATGTGTTGATGAAGTGTTGTGGTTTAGATCGCTTGGGTCGATCTATTGAACACCAACCAAAACTTAATATGCACCCTAAGTATATATTATGTAACCCCCCTATGATCTTGGGAGCGCCAGGACTCCTCTCACAACCGGCTCAAGGTAGGAATGTGGCGCTGGGGGTGCAATGGGGATTCATAGTCCTTGGAGCAGGTGCCGCCATGCGAGGGTAACTGAAAAACCGGGCCGTGACAAGTCTCATGTGTTGGGTGCGTCACGGAGTGCGGGATTAAAAGCGTACATCCACTGCAGTGTGAGTAAACTAAACTATTCGAATAGCCGTGCTCGCGGATATGAGCGCCGAGACTTGTACTACTCTTGACTAGCTTCATAAATTTTAAATACTGCTTAAAATATGATGGGTATGGAAGGTGTGACCTTGCCCGATGTGCGGGAAGGTCGTAATGGTTAAAACTGTGGAAATTGGATGCAAGGGTAAACCGGACCAAGCAAGGCTTGGGGAAGGTGGATGAACCCTCGCTGGTTAATGACAACTTCAACCTAATGATTGTTTTCAGTTAAAACTTCTACGTCATAGGCTTGTGAAATAATTTGTGAAAACTAGCTTCATGCAAATAAACCAAGCCATCCTTGAACCCCTATGAACATTATGTGCATTCTGTAGTGGTGGCTTGCTGAGTACGGTTGGTACTCAATCTTTCTTATTTAAATCTTTTAGAAAGGTGTTGGTGTCGACCTGTACATGTGCTATGCTGGCAAGGAGTTATCGAGGACGGTGGAATAGGAACCTAGGTTCACCAGTCAATGCGTGTGGGATAAGATGGACCACCGCTGCTTGGCTTCCGCTACTTCATTTATTTGTTTTAGTATTTTGTGTTGCTTGTCGACCATGCTTGGTCTATTCGGGTTCCATTTGGGCTACCCTTGTATTATTAATATATTGTAAGACATGTATGATGATGTCAGCTTGAGATATACAACTGTGTGATGTGTGTACCATCTACTGATCCATGGAATGGTATTGTAATGCACATGGGGTTCCCGGTATACGAAAACCGGGGGCTCACAATAAGAAACATAATGTGTAGACAATCAAGCCGATGGTTATCTTTTTGGGATGGTAGATAAATTGAATAATCTAAGTCAACAAATCAATCTAACCGTTATCAACAAAACCCAAAGAACAGGCAAGCCGATGAAAGTAGAATGCATTGTCGATCTAGATTATCATATGCATATGATAACTCGGTGATTCAAAAAAACAAGATTAGAGTGTCATAAGGATATAAGAAGTAATCCTAATAATGCAAACCACCATAACAAACTTTACCTCTTGTCGAAGATGGAAATCAATTAAGCTCGACTTGAAAGCAAGAGCTTATTGAAAAGGTAATGAAAAGGGGCGATGCACCGAGATTGTATTGAAATTTTCTAATGATTTACAAGACCTCGGACTCATATTTATACTCAAATATATAAACAGAGACGATTCATACTTACCTAATACAACTCTAACCCGTGAACAAGTCGCTTAGGCGGACTCTTAACGAAAAAATCTATAAGGAAATTACAAAAAATCATAATTAATAGATACAATTGCCTATCTTGGACTCTATCCCTGCCTGGCAATACCATTGAAGCCCTTGAATTGAATCCGACATTGATTAAACAACCAAACTTACAAATATCGAATTTCGGCTATATCGGCCGATACAGACTCCCTGCCGATGCGCACTGTATTTCCGAGATCTCTGTATATCTTCAAATCCGCTTCGGATTAGATCTTGACTCCGATTCATTTGCTTGCCAAATTTAATCATCAACACGGTGCCAGCTGTGGCGACGGTGGAAAGCGGCGACAATTGAGGTGACGGCTACGGCCGGCTAGAGCGGCGGCCGGCTGTGGAGAGAGAAGAGATGCGCGGCGGCGACTCTACGAGCAATGGCGGACAGTGGGAGAGGTGGCAAACGAAAGAGGAGGACTGTTGACGGTCATTATAGACCTATTTTGACCGTCAATATTCCCAACATTAAAAGAGAACTAGCAATTCTTTCATGCATATTTTAATTAGAAATAATCTAGTTCCAGCCGTACTTGGAAAAGTACTTGCTTGTAAGAGATGGCTACAAAATAAAGGAGAAATGATGGAAAAATATATCGGATGCAGATATGTGGTAAACATATGGATGGATGGGCCCAGAAACCCAATTAAACATCTACAAATGGACTAAACCACCATACTACTAGGACAAGGAACCACAAGAGGAGGCCCACGAGAAAAATGGGGCCCAATGGGCCAGCCTCGGGTTTGGCCGAACTGCACCATTCGGTCGAACCGCCTTAGGCCCCAATCATCCCGACCTTCCACGTGTACATCCTGGATTGCTTCCCAATGACGTGGAAGGGTGTTTCAGACAATTTCAATCGCAAAAAACATCATTATCAAGCTATAAAAGGACTCCTGATTATCCATTCCAACACACACCAAGGAGCACACTTCCATGGAGCTCTCTCAAAGTTAAACATTTTGTTTTACTACTAGTGGAGTAGAATAACTCTTGGGGAATAACTCTTGAGTTATTCGAGTTTTCAGATATTCGGCTATAACTCTAGTAGCTTGTATCTCTGTTATAAGACTTATTCCATTAATGACATATTATTGTCTATATAGTTTTGGTCCCTTACTTTATTTGCATAATTATTTGAGTACTAGCTTTAGTTTATACTTGCTAGGTATAAGTTGTATGGCTAGCTTACTAGAGATATGTAATGCTATTGGCTTAATGTTCCAGTATTTGATTACTCTATGTCAGGTACACTGGTGTAGAGTAATATTCATTAGTATAAGCATGGTGCTTAGATTAGTGAATATCATTAAGTGGTGCTATATGCCACGGAACTGTAGAGGTGGGTCGCTGATGGTGGCAGCTCAGATTGGGTATTCCTCCACATGTGTATATAGGGCTAAGGTAGGTTCCTGGCAAGGGTGCTCCTCCGCATCTGGTGCCAGTTGGATAGCCATGATGAGTTGTCGTAAGGAACTCGGCAACCAGGGGTGCTTTCTCAATATACCAGGAGGTCAACTCGGCAACCAGGGGTGGTTTCTCGATATACCAGGAGGGCATAGTTAGGAGGTATTGGCTAGTAAGTGTATACTTAAGGACTATATAATAGAGGTATAGAAAATGAGTATTTCTCTATTCTTCTTCACTAAACTAGATTTATTCTTTTATATGAGTATCCTGAGAATATAACTTCTGTGCTTCAACCTACCCATATTTTTCTTTGATTAACCCCTGCATTAGACTTTGATTGACATATGTGTGACAAGCATTAATAATATAGTACTCTCTTACCATATCTTCCCTAGGGATTAAAGAAATACGATACCTTAGAAATACTTCCTGGTGAAATGCTACAGTGGTATATCCGTGCGCTTGCAGATTACATCTGGGATCATAAGAAAATACCGACTAATATTTCTGGCATCATTGCTTGGTATTTAAATCCTAGTAATGTCGTTAAGAAATGTCAACAAGGACTAGGGCAACTATTTATAGGCTCGGGAGGATGGGATCGAGCCCACATCACCGGGAAAACTCTCAGAAAGTTTAGGGTTTTCGCCAGAAAAAAGGAAAGATTTGATCCACGAAATTGGAAAGGATTTGCGTCAGGATTCAAGGGGATTTCTTGGGGTAAAGAAAGAGAAGATTGAGGGGATTCTGTTGCCGCCATCAATTTGGAAAGAGGAGCAACGAGGAGGCCGGATTTGCAATGAAAGGCGACGGGAAGGACGCTGCTTGAAGATGACACTGAGCACGAGGAACATAAAGTAGACTTTTTGCCGGGCTTCCTTAACTTGGCTTGATTGAAGAGGGATGCAAGGCATACTTTGCAGAGGGAAAGGGCCTGTAGGGAGAGAAAAGGAAGGATACAAAGTAGACCTTGCAGATTTGGCGCAAGAAAAAGAGAGGATTTTAATTACTTTTCCAAATAAATTAATCAATGAAATGATATTTGAATTTTTTAAAAATACTTCCATTGCTCAAATAATTCCAACAAAAATTTTACAAATACTTAAAAACTCAAAGTATTTAAGAAAATTATAACCCAATCATTTAATGATTAATTTATTATGTAAATAATTACTTAAATGTAAATAGTTAAAATTAGTATTGAGGTCTGAAAAATCCGAGAAAATTCCAGAGAGTAGAATTAACCATGAAGAATTTAAGAACAAGTAAATCCAACCATCTCTTATTGGAAATTTTATTTCCCACACTTAACTTCACTTGTAAATTAATGAACATTTAATATAAATTCTAGGAATAATTTATAAATCCAGGAAAATAAAATCAAGGTGTGACATGCACTCTAAGTGGAAAAGTAAAACAATGTATTAATTTTTATGTTGGAATTCTGGGGATGCTTAGTACAGACCCATGCACCCTTGCGTTACTTAGTACAAAGGAATTTACATGGCTACTCTCGTAATAGTGATATTTATGAGGGTAATTACAAACAATATGACCTTAGGCCCTTACTTGGGCGACTAAATGGGCCTCTAGGGGCCATTCGGCCCGCTTGGCTATTGAGGCCATAGCTCTGAGGGCGAGGGGACTCGGTCCTATGACGATGGTCCTGGCTTCGCCCGACGCTTTGCCCCGAATTCTCTATCTTCGTGATCGTCAGACTTTTCTGCCTTCATTTCGCTCAAGCTTGAGGGCGAAGAGACTTAGTTCTATGACGAAGGTCCTGGCTTTGCCTGGCGCTTTGCCTCGAAGTCTTTATCTTCGTGATCCACAGACCCTTGCCGCTTGCGTTCCACCCGGGTGACTATAGATGGTCTTTCAGCTGATCGGTCGAAGGCCCTCGAGGCATTCCTCCAACAGTATTTTTTTAGAAATTTTTTAATATATAAAGTAAGGGTTTGAATAAAATATATGAAAAATTTGAACACAAAATTGAGCTAGATAAAATATCCTAAATACTTTGAGTGTCCAAATATTGTCACGATTTTTCTAGAAATTATTTCAGCATTGGAAGTATTTTTAATAAATGAAACATCAATTGAGGATTTATCTAAATTAAAAAGGAAATAAAATCCTCTTCCTCACCTTTGGGCTGAATCCGGTCCATCTCCTATCTCCTCGACGCTTGTCCCAAGCCACACCATCTCTCTCCCCTCCCTCTGCCAAAGTCCGTTTTACCTCCCTCCTTCAAGCGGCCAAGATGCACAGAAAGTCCACTTTACGCCCCCCAGCTACGGTTTCATCTTAAACCTCTTGCACGTGCACTGTAGCTGACGCCACCACCTCCACCAAATTCGGCCTCCTCATTGCTCCTCTTTCCAAATTGATTGCGGGAATGAAATCCCCTTGATCTTCTCTACCTTTCCCCTAAGAAATTCCCGAAAATACCGAAACTAATCCCACAAATTTCGGCCAGGTTTTATCCCAACGAACTCGGGATAAACCTTAATTTTTCCTTCACCGAATCCCCTCAAATCTTATCCCATATCTCCCTCCTGAGGAATATCAGCAAAGAGGATTTGATGAATCTATTAAACGAATGTCTTGCAGAAAATCTCCTACTGTGCAGCCTCAATTTTGGAGTAATAACACTCCTTCCGAAAGTTTAAGAAACAAACATAATACAACAATATATAGACCAACTTGTCTGTTGAATGTCAGTTTTGAAATTTTCACCGCGGTTGCAACTAACAAAAAAAATGCTCTGACTGATCATATGGTGAGCTCTACACAAATTGCCTTCATGCGAGGATGCAACATCCAAGGTTGTGGTGTAATTCTATGCGAGACAGTACATGAATTGCATCACAACAACTTGAATTTGGTTCCAAACTTTCTTTACTTATTGCAAACTGTGATAAAGTACTTAACTTTCTGGATATTCTTGAGGAATCTCAGCTGCTGTTAGTGCCTGAGCTTATTTTCAGAAGAATTGTTAAGAATCAAATTGCAACTCTGCTTGCTTATAAGCTTGCTTACTGGAAAAAGAGATGTAGGCAAAATTGGGCTCAATTTGGGGGAGAAAACACTAAGTTCTTTCATGCCATGGCTACTGAACGGTTCAGGAGAAATGCCATAACTCAGTTGACTACTCCTGATGGAGTTGATGTCTGTGATCATGATAGTAAAGCTGCTCTGCTGTTCCAAACCTACAAAGATAGATTGGGTGTTTCTGCACCCACTGCTATGGCTTTTGATCTGGATGAGCTTTTCAGTCCCAAAGATGATCTAAATGATTTGGTCAGGCCCTTCTCTACCCAGGAAATTGATTTGGTTATCTCTCACTTACCCAATGACAAGGCTCCTAGGCCTGATGGATTTAATGGTTTGTTTTTTAAGATATGTTGGACATTCATTGCCCAGGATTTTTATAGATCCTTTGCAGATTTTCATGCTGGGATAGCAAACCTGAAGGCCCTGAACTACTCTTTTATAACTCTCATTCCAAAGAAAAGCTCTCCTTAGTTTGCTAATGACTACAGACCAATCTCCTTGATGAATAACTCGGTCAAGATAATTTCTAAAGCAATGGCTGACATGGTACTAGAGAAAATGACTTCTTTAGTTCACCATAACCAATATGGTTTTATCAAGTCAAAGACAATACAAGATTGTTTGGGCTGGGCCTTTGAATACCTCCATCAGTGCAAGCATTCTAGAAGGGAAATTGTTTTGTTCAAGCTTGATTTTGAAAAGGCCTTTGATATGATAGAGCACTCTGCCATTCTTAGTATAATGCAGTCAATGGGTTTACTTGCACAATGGATTGGCTGGATTTCTTCTCTATTTAATTCTGCTTCCACTGCTGTTTTGCTTAATGGAGTTCCAGGAAAGCTTTTTCCTTGCAAAAGAGGAGTGAGGCAAGGTGATCCATTATCTCCTCTTCTTTTCGCAATTGGAGCACATATTTTACAGGCCGTTGTTAACAAAGGACATCAAAAAGGTCTCTTTCATCTTCCTATTCCTGTGAATGGAGAATCAAATTTTCCTATCATTCAATATGCAGATGATACTCTGCTTTTTATGCAAGCCTCTGCTCCTCAGCTTCTTGCTTTAAAGGCTATCCTTAACATAGTTGCCTCTTCAACTAGCTTGAGAGTGAATTTTTCCAAGTCCTGTACGATCCCCCTAAATCTGAGTGATGAGAATGCTCAGTGCTTGGCCTCTACTTTTGGTTGCTCGATAGGAAGTCTGCCTTTCACGTATCTTGGCCTTCCTCTCAGTTGTCATAAGCCAAAAGTGATAGATTTCTCCCCCCTCACTGATAGAATTGAAAGAAGATTGGTTGCAACTTCAGCTTTTCTCTCCTATGGTGATAGGCTCACTATACTTAATTCGGTCTTATCTGCAATGCCAACTTACTATATGTGTTCCTTGCAACTTCCTGTAGCTGTCATTGAGAAAATTGACAGAGCTAGAAGACATTTCCTTTGCAGAGGGAAGGATTTAAATTCCAATAAAAAATCTCTTGCAGCTTGGGGAAAAGTTTGTAGACTAAAGAAGAAAGGAGGATTAGGAGTGATCGACTTAAGAGTACAAAACAAAGCTCTGCTTTTAAAACAACTTGGCAAGTTTTTTAACATGCAGCTACACATTCCTTGGGTCAAGTTGGTCTGGTCCACTTATTATCTGCACAAGCTGCCTTAGAGTGCAAATCTGCGTGGCTCCTTTTGGTGGAAAGATATTCTTCAACATGAAACCATTTTCAGGGGGCTTGCCCACCCAATTATCAACAGTGGATCCACAGTTAGTTTTTGGAATGATCTTTGTAATGGAAAGGTTATGGCTCAAACTTTTCCCACTTTGTTCTCTTTTGCAAAGCACAAATCTGATAGTGTAGCCCAACACCTTGCAAGGACTGTGGATGACCAATTTCATTTGCCTCTCTCAGTCCAAGCTTATGATGAGTACAAGAACTACTTGGAAGGTTTATCACAGATTTCAATCAATTCACAGCCTGATAGATGGAGTTATATTTGGGGAAATGAAATTTACTCCTCACAGAAGTTCTATAAGCTTTGCTTTTGGTCTCTTCAACCTCCAGTTACTCTACCCTGGATTTGGAAGTGTAAAGCTTGCTTCTTGCTTGGCTAATGTTTTTGGATAGAGTAAACACAAGAGATCTTTTAGAGAGATAACATTGTAAGCCTCCGAATGTGCCCTCTACATGTGTCATGTGTCTTCAGGAGCAAGGGAGACAAGAGATCACTTATTTTTTGATTGCCCTTTTGCTGCTTCCTGCTGGGACTTGATTGGATTTTCCTGGGATACATCTCTTGAGTTTCATCAAATGATTCAAATACAAAGGCTCGGCTTTACCAGCTCTTGCTTCATGGAAATATTTCTGGTGGCTGCATGGCTCTTGTGGAAACAGAGAAATGATCAAATTTTTAGGGATGTTTCTCCCTCTCCTCGTAGATGGAAAGCAAGTGTTGAAGAGGAATTAAGTCTACATTTACGTAGACTTAGAGTAGTTCTAAGACCGCACTTTCAATCATGGATTGACAACTTACAATTCCTTTGTATAGTTCCTTTTAAATTAATGAAAATTACCGTGGGGGCTTCCCCCACTGTTTCCCGGTCAAAAAAAACACAAATTGAATTTGGTGATCTCAAAGGTGGATCAAAACATAACTTGCCAGCTGATCAAAATTGTTGTTTCTCTAACAATAAGGAGACAATTAAACACTTTTTCTTTTAATGCCGATTATACTATTTTGTTTTGTCCATCATTTATGTGCCATCTGGAATTATTCCACCTGATAGTGTTTCACATGTGTTCACTAGTTAGCTTTTGGGTATTCTAAAAGATATGCAACCATATGTCCTATTAGGCGCAGCTGATACATGTAGGTTGCTTTGGTTATGCAGGAACTATATAGGTTTTTGATAGAATAGTTATTTATTCTCCCATGCAGGTCATATTTTTAACTTTCCATTGGTTGAGAACCTAGGTTATACTACAAAAGCTGATCTCACTGGATTTTGTTATTGCGGCGTGTCTACGCTTGGAGGAGATTGTCAATGAGTGTTTTACCTAGGAACATGGGTGGCGATCTACTCTTAGTATTAATGGTCCTTAATGCTTCTTGTACTTCCTTTCTTTTAAATTGGTTCGTGTGTGTTTTAGCTATGTGCATCCTTATCATAGAAAGGCCAGCAGTGTTCTCTGCGTAGTTGTATCACCTTGATGTAATTAAATGAGTTCAATAAATGCTTCCGTTATCCAAAAAAAGTGACCTCTTACCATGGCCATGCACCAGACACCTGGCTGCTCGCCAATGACATGTTATTGGGAGAAATGCGCGGTGGACCAAAGACTTGGCACATATGCATGCAACCAACCAATTTTTGACCACAAAGCTCACGCGGTCCTAGGCCATCACCTTGCAATATTTAAAGCAATCACGTCACATTTTCATAATAGCAAGCGACTCATCAATCTCGGATAGCTACTTCTTGCTGCATTGAATCATCCCTCATCAAATCATTAGGATATCTATTTCACGATGGCGAAGGCCATCGCACTAATCCTTGTGGTTATTACAGTGTCAACCATGTTAGCCTCACCCATCGAATGCGCCAGCAAGATTACTGGTGCCGTCCCAGTTTTAGCATCCGCTTACAACTTTACGGCAATGATAGATATCTTCAAAGTGGCCATGTTAGTGCCAACGGAGGATTGCACCACCAATGTTGACAGGTGCATAAGTGGAACATGCTCCTACATCCAAAAGGCCCTAGATGGTGTTGTTGCTGCAGCCCTACCAGCAAAAAGGTCAGAAACTAAGGAGGCCACGTCCAAGCAGGCTACGATTGCTGCCTCTACTCTGGACAAGGCCAAAGATACAGGAGAAAAGAAACAAGTTGCTGCAGTTTCCATCGCCTACATGATTGCTGCTGATGCGGTTGACGCAGCCGCACCCGCTGACAAGTTTAGAGTAATGGATGAAACATTCAAAGCAGCCGCTGCTCCTATCGCTTGAGGGAGCAACACCTCATCTAATCCATCCATCAATGAAATTGGCACATGCTACCACAACCAACACCTGATGCACCTAGTAGCATCACGATATATCCTTCATGTAAAGCTCTTATTGTTTAAACTAATGTAATTGCCGGGTTTTTTTACTATAGTCTGACTCATCCTAATAACTTGTCACATTGGCTCAGGGCGCTGTTGATCGAGCCGTATGGCTAGATAAGACCTAGTCATATGAATTGTCTATTTTGCTTTGTATTGCAATTTATGAATTGGACTTTCATATGTATATTCCTGCATACCCCCACTCATATATACATTAGGAATATTGTACAATATGAATTTAACATGCCGTATACATAAATGTATACGTATGCAACATTAACTAAACTCACAGTCCCAACATACAAGTCAACAGAAAAAGGTTAATTATGAGAAAATGTTTGTGTGATCTTGAACCCCACAATTTTACTTTAGGAGGTTATCTTCGTGACAAATAATTTGATAGTTTTTTTTACGATTAACGGTTTGAGACACATATAGTGGTTTCTAACAGAGCATGTGGACTTCATATGCGTCGTTTCTGCTGGAGCTCTGCTCACCTCCTTTTCCATGTCATTGGCACAGTAACTTGCTCATATGACTTCTTGTCCATGCCATTGGCAGAAGAACATGATAGCTAGAACCCAACTCAGCTTTTGCCATAGGTATCAACAGCCATAACAAAAGTGAAAGGTGTGCTTGAACCCAAAGGAAATAAATGGAAAACTGGAAGGAAAAGATTGCTCTTGATCGCTAGCAAAAATTCACTAATCTTATTCTTTTGTGTGTGCTCCTATTGTATAAATGCAACTGAGTGATGTTTTTAGGCTCGATTTTCAGTCCACCATGCACATGTCTTAAGTTATTTATATGTATTTATTTACGTTATGTCAAGTATACCATTAAGTGGCAAATTTTAGGAGAAATTACAATGCATGGGAGTTATTGTATTTATCCAACCTTATGCTCATGATAATGTCGAGATGAGTGTATCAATTTAATTTATTAGAGTTTCCACTGGTTATGTTGGGATATTTAAATTGCATGTTCTTTAGAGAATGAAGTTATTAAGTCATTCTATTAAATTAGTTGCCTCTAGTTTTTAATTAATGCTCATCAGACCTACTATGCAATGAAATTAAATTCCAAAAACACTTAAAAGGACTCAAGTCACACACCATACATTGTTTTCATGCAAGCATGCTATGTTTTACTTTTATTTTTAAATCAAAAGGGAAATGTTTTAAATTATTCTCAAATTTTCATATGGTTTGAGCTCACCTAGGGCTTTGGTGCAAAATATTTAATATTTCTATTAATGAAAAACTTATCTTAAATGTTTATCTGCAAAATTTCAAATTTAAAATTTTGGGTATATTATAGATCTATCACCATTAAAATAAATCTCGTCCCCGAGATTTGAATTGTGGATCCGATGGTAATGATTGTCAGGTGTAGGTTGGCTTTCTGATAATAAGACAATATTATCAGTTTCAGTTATTTATAAAATCTTTCAAACATACCCGATTTAATATTTTCAAAAATGTTTTTCCTTAAAAAGGTCACTAGTTGATCTTCCTATGAACACTTCTTCCACTAAAGGAATGAGAATTTATAAAAACTTTTAAGAAAATAAGAACTCTTATTCAACAGAGGGTGGAGCGGTGTTTATTCGGTTACAGCGAGTGTGGTTCGTAGGGCTTGTAACCTGTTGGTAAGGCGTCTCTAGAGGTGGCCGATACATCAAAGTTGAAGCAAAGTATAGCTTTTTGAAGCCTACGGTTATAATCTAACTCTGTTAATGTGGAGATTATGGTTACCATTTATCCACAAGTCCAATTATCCGACTAGATATTGGGGATATGTAATGTATATAGAATATGTATGATATTAGGGCTCGGGTATTACGTTGGCTTGTTTATCAAGGCATGACCCGTAGTCCTGGTTTGTTAAGATTGTAAATTAGTTATATAAGATTTAAATAGTAAGGTGATAAATCTTATCTTGTAAACCCTCATCTTCCGGATATATAAGGAGGACAGGGTGCCTCTTGCGGGCTTCTGCTATAATAACCGTAATGCCAAGAAGTGAGTGCAAGAGATAACCATAAGATAGCTTCCCAGTCTACTCCGTCATATGCTCATCAAACCACACGAAGGCAGCGACCAAAAGCATACCCCAGTGACTCGATCCATAAGCGCTATCCCCAATTATCTCAAGCGATCAAAACCCGTTACTCATGCTTAGCTAGTCCCCAGGAATGCGACTAGCCTCACACTTTCATCGCAAGCAAATAATAAACATAGCAAGTACCATAATAGGGTTAAAGTGCAACGAGGTACATGACACATAAGAGGGCCCGAGATCCCAACATACAACACATAAATATAGCAGCGGAAGTCTCAGATAGAGCTCATAAGCAAAGGATAAAACCGGTGGTGCCACAACCCTACTAGGGCAAACCAACCGGGCAAGAGCCAAGCTGCAAGAGATCACTCATCGCCCTCACCACCCTCGGCAGAGCAATGACCACACAAGAAGCATAACTCATAACCGGTATCCTCACCTGAAACAGTGGCACCGGGTTAAGTGCATGATTGTACTCGCAAGTCTTACCCAAAATTATATATACATAAGGGAGAGAGAAGTATGCAAGCTTTCTAGCCTATAGTAGGTCTCTAGGTTCAGCATTTGAATAAAGCTAATTTTATTGAGCAATTAATGAGTAAAATAAGGAAGGACGAGCAAATCTAGCATCATTTTAATTTATGGACAGCAAGTACATAATACTGAAATGTATAGGCAAATGAGCCCAAACGGCGCTCTCATCATCAACCATGGACTACCAAAGTCCATACCAACATGGCACAACATGCCAACCCCACCATCAATCATAATCCCATCCATAATAATTCACGTTTGATGCTAACATAACTGACTAACACATCAAGCATTGTCCATAACCGAGGACAGCGGCTATTCGAATAGATTACTCTGATCAGAGGTGTACAACTGGACCCACACGAAATGGACAAGGATCAAATGCTACACACCCGTCGAGTGCGGTACACAAGTGATTCAAGCTCATTACATGCCCTTTCTTAGCCCCACCCCAACCACCTATACCACGCTGGGGTTCCCGACGACTTAGTGACGTGCGTGCGTGATGTGACCAAGGCGGGCGCGCCACGCGGGAGGCACCCCCGGCCAAACCTAGGCACCCGAGGCCCTCCAAAGGCTACCTGCCTCACGACTCTCCAACGTGGTATAAATGATCACAGTAGAACTAGTAAGAACAAGCCGGTCCCAAATAAGGCACGTGGTAAGTACATAGGGTGCTTGATTAGATGTCAAAATGTTCGGTCCTTAACGACCTAGACGGGGCTACTTGCATCAGGGGAAACCAACCTGCCATCATCGCCCTGAAAATCAGTCAAAGGCTTGATTGTCTAGATATTATGTTTCTTTTCATACTTAGTGCTGCATCAGTTAAGTTTGATCTACTAAGTCGTGCTTAGAACCATAATCTCTAGCCTGCTTCTTGATTGCCAATAAGGGTTTCATCGGGGTTTCAGCCGATGAGTTATCTGGACGTTGCATCGGCTTACAAGGATTACTTACAAAGTTGGTTTTAGCTGATGACAACAAAGGTTTCACTGTTTATATAATCATTTGGATCTATTGACATCGGACCACCAGCCGATAAATGCTTCAACCTTCGGATCAGTGCTTATTTATCCTATCATTACTAGCCGATTGGTTTCTACTGGATTATATTGTTTTATTTTCATCAGCCGATTATCTTTATGTCATTATTTACTCAAGTATCAAGATCTATACTGGATATCGGCTGGTATCGGCATCGGCTGGAATCACTCCATCGGCTTGTCAGCCGATCGGCTATCTTTTGATCTTCAATTTATATATCTTGTCAGTTGCAGGATCAAACTGACTGGCACGCCCGCATCTCATTATTATTTTGGATCTGCACTGGAGCTAAGCAGATCTCCCAGGCCATCGTGTTTTTACGTCAACACTATGACATTGGTTTTATGTAGTCATTATTGCATGTTACGATAGACTTAAGCAATTTATACTGTCTCGGTTCAGTCCGATCTATACGAATTGCTTGCTTCTAAAGTAAGAATGATCTTTTGATTACATAACATTGATAGCTACAACCGATATACTAATTTTAGGGTTATATTCATGTTTACTCATACCTTATAGCCGATTCATGCTTTATTGCATCGGCTAGGTCGCATACGATATGAAATCGGCCCTATGGCCGATTGTCTATCGTTTACTGATATTCTTTGCATATTTTTTCTTGTTGATTGCAGGATCAAATCAACTGGCACGTCCTCGAACCTAAAACCCTAATTTTGGACCTGCACTAGAGTAAAGCAAATCTCTCAGGCCAGTGTGTGTTTTTTTCATCAAAAAGGCTGTGTGATCTATGGAAAAGTGCTTCGCCGGGATAACGGTCGAACACTTTCCTAGAGGCCAGAATGAGGAAGCGGACAACCTGGCGAAATCTGTCGCCTGCGGGGGACCGCATTCACCAGGCATCTTTTTTGAGATCTTGTATGCACCAAGTGTGCCCGCCGAAACCCTGGATATCATGGTCGTTGACCAGGCGGATCTGGGCGAAGACCCAGAGGACTCGCGAACTCCGTTTGTAAAGTACCTCAAGGACGGCTGGCTTCCAGAGGATGAAGCAGAAGCAAAGCGCTTACAAATCAAGGTCAGACAGTACAAGCTGGTCTTAGGGCACCTATATCGCTCTGGGTGCTCCAACCTTTGCTTCGATGCATCTCCTTCGCCGAGGGCGAGGAAATGGTGAAGGAAATACACCAGGGGCTGTGTGGTGCACATCAGGCCGCAAGAACAGTTCCCTCCAAGGTTTTTCGCCAGGGGGTATATTGGCCGACTGTGCTGAAAGTTTGCGTTGAGCAGGCCAAAAAGTGCGAAAGCTGCCGCGACACGGCTGAAGCCAGACCGCAGCCACAATATGAGTTGCAGCCCATCGCACCAGTCTGGCCTTTCGCCAGGTGGGGGTTTGACATCATTGGCCCATTTACTTGTGCGAATTATCACGTACACACCTTTCGCCAGGTGGGGGCTTGACCTCATTGGCCCACAATATGTCAAGCCGTTTACCTTGGGGTCATGGCGTTTTTCCACGAATTATCATGTACACAAGTAAAAAGGCCATACTGGTGAACGATGTCAAGCCTTTTTTACTTGTGTACATGATAATTCGTGGAAAAACCCCAAGGTAAACGCCTGATCAGCGAAAATACCTGGGGGCGAAACGAATCGGCCGAAGCATCGCTCGCCGAACGTTGAAACTGCCACAGCTTGTTTTCCGAAAGTAAACAACCGAACACCGTTGTAGTCGATCTACACAAAAAACATGTGCGCTCCCAGGGTGAAGCACCAAAGATCGATAACGGAAGACGAAAGCTGAAAAGTCAGCAGACCTATTTCGCTAATACACGCAAAGGGACCGATATATTCTGACCTAACGAAAGCAAGAAAAGTGACAATGCAAAAATAGCGAAAAGGAAGTAAAAACACACTTTATTTATTAACTTCGGAAAAAATAAACGAAGAGTACATGTCGTACAACATGGCACAGGCGAAAGGAATACAGCAGGCTCTACAGCTTTGCTTACAAATAAATTACATCTTCGCCCCCAAAACAACTACCACTTTCAAAGGAGTGATCTGGCGAACTAGGTTCATCGTCACTACTAATGTCGTAAACTACCCTAAGGGGAGAAGGGGGCGAAACAAGAGAAAGGCTGTAACGGCGCTGGGCGATCGCATCCTGTCGATCAGTCCTTTGATGATTTCGCCAGAAACGGGGCATGCCCTCAAGGCGCGCCAAGTGGACAAGGTCGTAGTCCTCCCACATTCGCCCGGGGTGTGTCCGCATCTAGTTAGCAACGTTCACAACTTTGTAACTGTTCCCGTTAATCATCATCTCGCGGTAAATAGGTCGACGCAGGTATTGGGCCTTCGGCAAATTTTTTACCGCAATCTTCTCCTTCCTGCTTCGCCAATCCCCAAAAGGGGGCCGAACGCATAGTTTTCGGCGTAGACCCTACAAACAGTAGGAAGTTATGTGGCGAAACACAGAAAGCGAAGCTGGAACACATAAATCGGGCGAAAAGATTATGTGAAGCAACGCAAGCACGAGTACAAAAAACATCAAACACAGTTGGCGAGAATCGTCATATATTCCAAATATTAAAACATTTTACAATAAGGTGGGCCATCGGCCACATTTACATTGTTCGCCGTATACGACAAACATCAAAAAGTAAAAACTGTTAAAATTTATAAAAGCGGGCGGAGGGCCTCACACCTCTGGGTGGTCTTGGGCATCACCTCCACCCTCTTCCGCCGGCTCTTCACCTTGGTCTGCCACCTCCGTCTTTGCCAGCTGTTCGAGCAGACGGGCCTTGGCGGTAGATCGGCCATCCTTCTGCCAGAACTGCTTACGCCAGGCGTGGAGCACAGGTGAAATGTCCTGGGCGCTCACCTCCCAGTCCCCCTTCGCGAAGTCGGGGAACTGGGCGATGTGCTCGCACCCAGACTGCTGCAGCAGGCCCATGGTGAAAGCCGCTGACACGCACGCACAGCAATCGCCGTACACCGTGGCACAGTCTGAAACTGCACAGCCAGCCTGCTGAGTCCACTCAGAGAACTCAAGTGCAGAGGCGCTTTCGCCCGGGACACTTCGCGCCTTCGCCCCCATGTTGGTAAGAGCGAGGCGAAGCGTGCGGCAGGCGGTCTTCGCGGATTCAGTGGCCTTCGCCACGTCTCGTGCAAGCCGTTGGGCCTTCGCCTCCGCCCTGCTAGCCTCCTCACAAAGGGCCTCCATCTTTGGCTCCGTCAGGTTGTAGTAGTCAGTGAGGGCGGCAGAGTGCCCCCGCTCTTTCTCCATCTCGGCCTTGAGGCGGTCGATTTCCGCCTTCGCCTCACTGCCCTTGTCCAGCTCAGCCTGGAGGCGTTTGTTCTCCGCCTTCGCCTCCTTGAGGGACCGAGCGAGGCCCTCCATCTCCAAGCTTTTTCGGCACAGCTCATTGTCCTTAGCCCGAAGACGGTTCTTCAGGCCATCAAGGTGAGCCCGCATAGTTCACTCCGTCGAATAGTGCGCCGGAAGGTTCTGGCAAAATAGAGAAAAAAGGTGAACGATAAGCCAGGTTGTCGAAAGCGACGATGCAAAAAAAAAAGAAGAAGAGAAAACAAAAAGGAGAAGTCAACATACCCGAATTGCCAGGCTCTTGACGGCGGAGCAGCCCTTGTCGAACTCGTTAAGCTCGGCGAAAAGGCTGGGGCTGCCGGCCGGAGCAACGATATTGCTCACCCCCTCAATAAAGGGGTTGAGCTCCGCCCGGGTCACGAAGTCGCAGGGGGCGAAGCGGGGACGTTAGCGATGGCCACGACCCCTTTCTTCTAGGGGGGTCCTTTTAGCAGACTCCCCCTTCGCCGTCTTGGCCACGGCAATAGCGACCAGGGCTTTCGCCCCCTCCACGTCCTTTAGGTGAAGGGGGGAGGAGATCGACTCTGCCCTAGTCTCGACTCGCTCCGGGCTGGGAGTCGGGGTGTAGCCACGAGTCCCAGAGCGGCTGTCGCTGGCCTCATCCGCGACCACTTCGGCCTGAACTCTGTCTCTCCCGCGTCCTCCTGCTCTTTGACACCGTCCTCCTCGTCGGCGTCAGAGTCGGTGGAGGCAAGGGCCTTTCGCTTGCGGGGGGCAAAATTCACTTGCCCCCGCAAACGTTTCCGGGAGGGGCCCAGTTCGCCATCAGCTTTGAATGGCTTCGCCCTAGGGAGAGTTCGCCGGTGAAAACCCAGTTCGCCCGGCCAGCTGCCTGTCGGGTTAACATCTGGCTGTATTCCGTGACCGACACGGCGCCGATCAGCTTTCGGCTTCGGTGTCGGCCTGGGCAAGGGTAAGCACTGGAAAAAGACATATCGTTACATAAGGGGTCGAACAAAAGAAAGAAACAAAGGGCGAAACATAAAGATGAGGAAAATACAAACACACCATTCACCCCAGCGGGCAGGACAAGCATCGGCAGGCCATTGACCTCTTGGTCAACCTCGACCTGCCACAATTGAGAGAGGAGGCACACGCGAAGCATGCAGAATTCCTCCACCAGGTCGCGGCAGCTCAGCCGAGAGAAAACCTTACGGAGTATGGCGAACCATGCCTCCAGAGCACCGTTGATGGCGACTCTCGGTTTTCGGACAGGTGAGATCGCCCGGCGCCGCCAGCGAAGGGCCTTCGCCGCTTCTGACCAAGCCTCGAAAGGGATAGAGTGGTAAAACCACATCGCCATCCAATGGCGATCCCACTTCGACATGGCGGCGTTAACCGGCCACAAGTCGGAGCACTCGAGGCGAACATTGAAGTTCACACTCCCGTACGCCGTCTTCCTGGTCCCAGCAGGAGTGACCACCGTCTTCGAATTTACGGTGGCCGAAAAGATAGCACCGAAGAGCTCGGTGCTTGGTTCGAACCCAGCGGTCCGGCATGCCCAATCGAAGATGGCGATGCGGACCAGAGCCGAAGGGCTCAACTGGGGAAGGTCCACCTGAAAGAGGCAGAGAATTTCTAGCAACAGCATGTTGCACGGAAACCGAAGCCCGGCCTCGAAGAATATGGCGAACACAACCATCTGGTGGTCGTCGGGCTTCGGTACTTCGGCATTCCCAGGGGTGAAGGCTCGCCCCTCCGCCACCATGCCCGAACTAACCATCTGGGCCAGCTCATCTTCGCCTATAAGCGACACCCCTAGAAACGCGGTGGTGTCTTCGTCAATTTGGCCAGGGTCAGGACCTGTCGTGGAGACGGGGTTCGGCTTGCGTGGGGCCATGGCGAAGCGAGCGTGTGCTAGCGAAAGGGGTTAACTGGTGAAAGGGATCGGTCGAGTTAGAGCACCGTGAGTAAAAAGATGAGGAGAGAGAGCGCCTGCGGTGAAAATGACGAGGGTAATGGCGGTGAAAAGGGGTAGGAAGAATTTTTAGCCTACCAGGCGACGATTCGCCTTCCCGGCCAATCAGGAACTGCCACGTGTTGCAGGGTAGGCGAAACGGTAAAATCCCATGGACCAGGCCACGCAGGGGCAGGCCCTCGGGGGAAAAAGCCCATCACTGTTCACACCGGCCCAGTGGAACAGTAGGGGATAACTTTGCCGTTTGCAGAAGGCGAAAGCCAAACAATGTTCATTTGGGCCCGGTCCACCAGTAAAGGCAGCTTCGCCGTTCGTGAGAGGCGAAGGCTGTAGGTAAAAAGTTTTTTCAAATCAAATCACAACACATACAATACACACTTTCTTTGCAGAAGCACAAGACAGGTTTCGGCAGGAGCATCGGTCGAAAGGGGGCGCGTCATACCATACTACATGGTTTGCACAGTCTCGGCCGAAGCTCCTATCTCACCCTTGCCCGTGAGGGGCTTGTTGGCAGTATGTCATGAGACCTTCCGACCGGGCCTACCGAAACCAAGCAAGCAGTGAGGATCCAGACTCAAGGCACCCAAGACACGTCGGCACGAAGCCCCATGGCGAAGACAATGGGGTGAAGGCGGCAAAGGGCGAAGAGTCGCACCGGGTCCCTGCAAGTCTAAGCGCACTGTGGGCGAAGGCGGCATGGTGAAGGCGTGCGCCGAAGGAGGATGACTTTGCCAGGCTGGGCCCGATCCAGGAAGGTCCAGTGGGCCAGCCCAATCGCCCCGGCCTACTGGCCGATGGGCCAGTAGTCACCAGTTGGCCCATTGAAGGCCCATGTATCTCAATCACGTTGAATACCCGTATGTGTGTCCCTTTCATAAGGGTGACCATGTAAATTCCCCTGTAAAAGGCCTAAACCCTATAGGGGAACTTGTAGTGGGATTATAAATAGCCCCCTAGGGCCATGTAAAGGGGGGATCCCAAGAAAATCCTAAATTTAATACACTTTACTTTTCCCAACAACCGTTGTGTAACCACGTCCTTCGACGTATGCATCTGTCATTTCAACAAGAATATGCACGTGGAGTAATACTCGTACTGAGCTATCACCATTAATAGTTTCATTGCATATAGCACCACTTAGTGATATTTAATAAACTAAGCACCGCGCTTACATTACTAAATACTATCCTACATCTCTACAGATGACATAGAGCAATCAATCGAATGAACACTAAGCCAATACCACTGCATCTCTCTGTTGAGCCAGCCATATAATTAATACTAGACAAGTATAAACCAGAGTTGGTACTCGCACAATTATGCACGTAAGGTGAAGGACCAAAACAATATAAAGAAGAATATTTCATTATTAATTAAAGTCTTTCAAGAGAGGTAAAGGCTACTAGAACCATACCCAAATTCTCTGGAAGACTTGAAGAACTCTAGATCTATTCTAATTCTAACTCCACTAGTACAAGAACAAAGTAAAATAGCTAAGGGGAGTTTCTTTCTTGATTCTTCATGGCGTTTCTTGAAGGAGAGGACGAGAAGTCCTTTTATAGCCTTGTTATGATGGTTAGGAGCGTGAGAACTGGTACAACCGTCATTGGGAGGTCGGTAGTAACCGCCTTTGGCTTGAGCCTGGGCCAGTGAAGATGGGCCTAGTTCGGCTGAACCTAGGGTCGGCCGACCCCTGGCAGGCCTCCCTGGTCCAATTCTTTCTCTAGGATCTTCTCTGATTGGTCTTTGGCCCAGTGGCATGGTGGGGCCCTTCTGCAAATGTTTCACTGGGTTCGTGGGCCCTTCGAAGCATACGTACGCCACATGTAGACCTTTGATTCGTTGAGCGGTTGTTTTCCACTATTTCTCCTCCATTTATATGGTTATCACCTGTAAGCAAATAGGAAATAGATCATTTTATAACTAGGCATGCGTGCAAGCATTGCTTGTTCTCCTTTATTTCTGGGAATATTCACGGTCGAAATTAGTCTAGAACAACCGTGAACACTGGCTCCGAGGCCTCACCCCAAGCTCATGGTGGCTCCATCTCAGTTTGGACCCACGTGGGCTCCTCGGATTCGCTTGCCGCTTCAGAAACTCCTTCACCTCCCTCTTCGTCACCACTCTCTCATGCACTAATTTCTTCGGTGGCATCAGTGGTTTCGGCCTGGGTTCCCCATGGTGAGCGCCAGCTGTTGTCGAACGAGGACGAAGTGCACTATCATACCCGGAAATTCACTTGTAATTTCCGAACTAATTTGTGCACACAATCCTCGTCCAGGAATCAGCCGAGGTACACAAATCGACAATATAATTTATAGATTCATCATAAATACAACATTATATACTTATAGAAGAGGTACTTAGTCCTGACCACAAAGAAAACTGCAGCACAAAACAAAATCTAGCAATGGCTCCAGCTCCACTTAGGTTGATTTATTATTCCAAGGGGGACTGCATGGAATATTCAGCAAGTCACACAACAAATATGCAAGTGCACAAGGATACCAAAGGATGGCATAATATATGGTTCATTTGCAAAAGCAGCATTTAGCAAAACATTTAAGAGTAGTAAAACAATAGAGTAATAAATCATCAATATTAATCAACACTGAATAACACACCAATGCTGCACAGGCTCAAACTTCTCTAAACAACCAATCATAGTGTTGACGACGAAATTTGGTAAATCATGCATCGAATTTGGAGTTAAGACCGAAGCGGATTTGGAACGAAATCGGTAACAGAAACAGAGTATAAATCGGCTTCGGAACTGCATCGGCTACGGTGTACATCGGCTGATATTAAATCAGACAAGGAAGCCGATGCAGCCGATTCCGACAAGGGGATGTCGGAACCATTGTCGGGTTCATTTAAAGTGCTTCATGAGGAAAGTGTGTTTAGTGTCCGATAAGGACTTTATGTTTTTCCTTTTATCTTTAGGAAAGTTTGAGTCGTGTCCGATATGGACTAGTATCTACCCATGGGTATAAATATGTACACCCGGGGTCGATGTAAATTATCTCTTGGTCAATACAACTACTCTCGGCGCATCGCCACCCTCTTTCTAAGGTTTTCACTTATCAACCGGTGGAATTTGGCACCTGACGCGGGGCTGCATCGGCTTTCGATCTCCGGCGAAGGGGTAAGCCCTATGTTCCGTTGGGCCCTGGTGAATCTATCGGCTACATTGGTGTTGTTCAAGGCTGCGTCGCTTCGATCTCTTGGATCGCTCTGGTTTGGTCGATATATTTACCTGATATCTCAATTCTATCTTAATTGCATTGTGTTTAGAGACGCATCGGTTTAGTTGGGACTGTCTCGGTTAAGTCTGATCTTCTATCTTGGCCGATATATCTCTACAATCACAATGTTGTTCTAAATAGATTTGTTGTATCCATCACATTAGACAGATCTATCGGTTCATCAAGTGTTAGATTATCATATACAATCTCGTGCTGCATCGGTTAGGTTCGACCTACTAGATTGTTGTTGATAATATAAATCTTGTTAAGCCGATAGGTTCATGCTAATGTCTTATTGGAGTGCTAGCCGATGAGTTATCTGGACGTTGTATCGGCTCACAAGGATTACATATAATTTGGATTTAGCCGATCGCAACAAAGGTTTCACTGTTTATCTAATCATTTGGATTTATTGACATCGGACCTCCAGCCGATGTATGTTTCAACCTTCGGATCAGTGCTTATTCAATCTATCATTACTAGCCGATTGGTTTCTTCTGGATTATATTATTGTTTTATTACATTATCATCAGCCGATTATCTTTATTTCATCATTTGCTCAAGTATCAAGATCTATACTGGATATCGGCTGGTATCAGCATCTGCTGGAATCACTCCATCGGCTTGTTAGCCTATCAGCTATCTTTTGATCTTCAATTTATATATCTTGTCAGTTGCAGGATCAAACTGACTGGCACGCCCGCATCTCATCACTATTTTGGACCTGCACTGGAGCTAAGCAGATCTCCCAGGCCGTCGTGTTTTTACGTCAACACATAGTTACACAGATCTAAACTCCATAACAGGTGTACTACTGGCAAAAAGGTGTACTGCTGTACCCACAAGACACAACTCCACAGCATGTTACCATGCGCCTCAATACCACCACGGTACCTTGAAAAGAAATTGTGACAAGACCCTTCGCATAACACACCAACCAGAATGGTCACCCGCCAAGTCCCCATTAGTGGTGGTCGAATCTCTTGGCTAGCTCGCTTGGCTCCCAATATGGACTTATTGATATGGCCAATATGGATTTAGTGACACTACCACCTATAACCTACATAACATGGTGCCTCCTGCTGGGACATGCTACACTACAGATCAAGCCATTGCCCATTCTAGCATGTGGTTAGTACGATTAATGCTTCAAAACAGTAGCTCGCGAACTGGTCCTTAATTGTCATGAGCACGTCCATCACAATAGTAGCTGGCGAACTGGTCACCATAATTATCGTGAGCACATCCAACACAACCATGTGCTCACAACCCACCATTAGTTGGCAATTAACTAATCACGATTCACCATCGTGAGCTATCATTAGATAACCATCATTAAGATATAAGTGAAACATTAATTACACCATATGAAGTGATACTAAAGTTTCTAAGCATGGCTAAGCAATTATGATATAAGTGAAACATTAATTATACCATATGAAGCGATACTAAAGTTTCTAAGCATGGCTAAGAAATTATCCTAGTATGTCTAGTTGAACAAATATATAAAGTCCAACTACTCAAATTTATATAAAGTATCAAGAAATAAGATAATCAATGCAATTTGGTCATAACAAAGGAAGAGGTTCACACCACCCAATGACATTCGAAAATAAATGCACATTTGAAATAAATAGAGAATTTAATAAATATAGGATCAACATGCACAAAGGATTGTGTTTAGGATCTGTATGACTTGCCTTACAATAATCGGTCTTCAGTAAGTCTTATCGAACACTTCCGACGCACTCACGAACCTTCGAAACGATGGAAACGGTAAGCTAACAGGTAAAATGAGGAAAAAGACTAAAAAATCCAAGCAAACTGTACATAAAAAGGATTCAAACATGTAAATCATGATTTTAGATGAATTTAGAGACTTGAACGACCTCATTCCGACTTCATATGAATTAGTTATGAATTTTACAAATTTAATCCAATTAGACCTATTAAAGCAAAGACTATTCCAAATTAATTAAACAATTTAAAAATAATTTATAACTGAGATAGAAGATTGGAAACAACATCCTCCGTATAGTACACATGGTGAAAAGGAACAATATATCATTGAAAAGAGAGGGAAAAAGATCTATATTGATTTTGGACAGCTGAGATTGATCTTGACTGAGATTTTGACCTAGACCAGATGGCTTAGACTGAACCTTGATAGATGCCACATAGGATTCTATGCAAGCAACCACGTGAGCGAGGAGGGTGAGGTGGCACTATCGAGGCGATGAGGTGGAGGCCACGCGGGATCGCTGGATAGTGGATACAGAAACAACGATCGCTGATGAACTACGGTGCGACGGTGAAAAAGGAGGACTAAAAGGGGAGAAAGAGCATGACATGAGGTACTCACCGAGGGAAAGCACGATGACGGACGGTGAAGGGAGACGATCGACGATGAGCTTCCAATGGCGACGAGGTCGGGTCGGTGATGACGACGCTCCGGCGACTTGCAGCGAGAATAGAGGGGTGGACGGACTTTTCCTCGCTGGTACGAATCCAACGGAGGCAAAGGCAAAGCTTGGCGATGATAGAAGGAACGGCAAGGCTTCGTCGGAGATCAAAACGCAGTGACGAGCTCGGCTTTCACGGTGATGGCATACTTTCGGCGAGTCCCGGTGCAAGGGAATTGGTGGCCGGGCTTCTGTTGTCCTTACTGTGTGTTGATGCGAAACACAGCGGACTGAGAGATTTGCTTTACTCTAGTGCACGTCCGAAACTTACGTTCGGGTTCTAGGGCGTGCCAGTTTATTTGATCTTGCAATCAACAAGATTAAACATGCAAATATTGTTAGTACACGATAGCTGATCGGCTAGAAAGCCGACGTCGTATCGTATTTGTGACCTAGCCGATGCAGGACGATTGAATCGGCTGTAAGGTGCGTCTATAAGAACAAAAGAACCCTAAACCTGGGTCATCGGCTGTAAAAATCAGCATTACATGATTTATTCATCAACATTACTTTAGAAATCAGCAATTGAGATAGATCGAACTTAACCGAGACAGTAGAAATTGCTTAGATCCAAAAGAAAATGAGGTAAAGATTATAGGTGTTCATGTCATAGCCGATGCTCAAATTTAAGTATGTATCTACTATAGCTTCAATACTACCTTATAGTATGATATTGTCTTCTAACAAATATATTAAACTAGTACCAACAAAAATGATAATAAGCTTAATATGTTTACAATAGTTGAGATCCCAATATAAGGGGTAGACACAATATGTTAAACAAGATATAAATCAAAGTAAAACAACTATATCAGGTAAGATCGGCTGAAACCCCAATACTATCTTTTTTATAACCATAAAGCAAGGTAGAGATTACGGTTCTAAATACGACTTAGTAGATCAAACTTAACTGATGTAGCAGTAACTATGATAAGAAACATAATGTGTAGAGAATCAAGCCGATGGTCATCTTTCGGGATGGTACATACATTGAACAATCTATGTCAACAGGTCAATCTAGCCGTTATCGACAAAACCGTAAGAGCAGGCAAGCCAATGCAAGTAGAAGCATTGTCAATCCAGATTATAAAATGCATATGATAACTCGGTGATTCACAAAAACAAGATTAGGGTGTCATAAGATGTAGGAACTAATCCATATAATGCAAACCACTATAACAAGCTTTACCTATTGCCGAAGATCGAAATCGATGCACCTTGACTTGGATATAATGGACACGACTCATACTTTCCTAACACAACTCTAACCAGTGAACAAGTCCCTTAGGTGGACTCTTACCAAACATATCTATATGGAAATTACACAAAACTCTAATTAATAGATACAATTACCTATCTCAGAGTCTATCCGTACCTGGCAGTACCATTGAAGCCCTTCAATCAAATCCCCAAACTTACCAATATCGGCTGTATCGGCCAGCCGTACCAAACTCGGTATCTGCCGATACGGACTCCCAGCCGATGCACACTCTATTTCCGAGATCTTCGCATATCTTCAAATCCGCTTTGGATTGGCTCTTGACTCTCAGTCATTTGCTTGCGAAATTTTATCGTCAACACATGCCCCCCAATTCCGAAGTATTATATAATGCAATGGAATTATCTCGTCAACCCGCAAATATCCAGGGCTTCATTTCTTGACCGTTAAGTGCTCTCCCCTTTAAATAGTAACTGTCCCCTCGGAAATTTCACGGTGTTAACTTTGCTTTTCACCACTCTAGCCGCGCAATCTTGCTCCCGAAGCTCCGGCGACCTCTTCGCTTTACTCCATGGCAACTTCATCAGAACCCACCTCTGGAAGCCATGCGACTCCAACCGAATTTCCCAAGGTAACCTTTTTTTAACCATATTGGTTCATACGTAGATCTTTGCATTGCCCTTTTATTATATTTTTTATCCTCGATTTTGATCTCCTTCCCCTTTATCTGTAGGACCTACCATATCAAATAGCCATGCCAAGCCTAAAAGAGCCGAATCATTTCTTCTTGGGTCCGATAGGTGATACAGATCCGACAACTTTGATCAACACAGAGACAGATAGAATCTCTTTCAAGCAAATAAACCCAAGCCTAACTAACTGGTCGACTGCCTTCAGATCCTGGCCATCGATGGATAAACTGCTACAAAAGGATAGCCACCAGCAAGCAAGATCACTGGGATAAGATAGGAATCTCACAGTGTTTCTCTCTTTCAATACCCGATATGAAGAAAGATGAACGATTGCAATCAGCTGCAACCTATTTCTAGTCCAACACTTTAAACGCATTTATGTTAAATCATGGGCCGATGACCCCCACCCTTATGGATATCATTATGATTACCGGCATGGATGTCACCACATCAGCCAACCCCATCAGTCTGAAAACCATGTGTGCTCATACATTCAAAACAAGGAAATTGGTGGTTGGTCAGGTTTTATCTCTGACAACATGGGAATAGGTCCAGTTTCGGCTAGGGAAAACACCGCTTTTCTTCTTATGTGGCTAGACAAATTCTTGTTATGCGGCTCCACTTGTGGTCCAATAGCAAACTGGCAGCACTTAGCCGAGGCCATAGTAGCAAAAAAACCATTGAATGAATCATCGGCCAAGATCATTATGGACACAAGCATCAGCACATATGGTCCTTGGTGGTTTGTGTAGCTCTGGTTGAACCTGCATACTTTGAAAGCAACCCACTGACTAGCACTTCAAGTAGCCAAATTCCCTTCTCAATGATGATGAGGTAGTTATGGCTCACCGATGTATGTGCTTCGCAGAAGTAGCTTCAACTTATACCGGCTCAGGTGCATCAGATGAACATTTTCAAAACTGGTTTGGGAACATCAATAATGGATTCCCAAGAGAGAACAGGCTTTGGTTTGCATATGAATCCTCCTCTGAGTATGAATTACCAGCCGACTTTAGACTCGATGAGATCAACAATGAGAGATTTGAGAAATCCACTGAGGTTTTAACTGCAGCTATCTCTCCTTGCATCCTCCCTGTAGGCATCCCTCAGGGTAGATACGTCCAGCCATCTTACGAATTTTACCATCCAATGGTTGCTACACGTCAACTTGGCTTGGGTCATCTTCCATCGGCTTATACTTCTCTGACAAGATCCAACCCAGAGAAGAAATTGCATCGGCCCTAATCATGGATAAACTACTAAACATCCGAGGGCCCTCTCTTGGCAGCATTGACAGATGCAACATAATCTTGATGAGAAACATTCTTTGTGACAGATGGTGGTTAGAGTGGAAAAATCACATCTTTCACTTATCAGCTCCAATGTATATGATCACCATCTTTCCTAACCTAAATCCTTAGATAAATCTCATTTGTTCTTAGCCATCTTTCACATTTTTTTCCTATCACAATCTCTTTCACTCATTGTGCAGACTTCAGAATCATCACCCCCACAAGTTAGTTTAAGTGGCCAGGCGATCGTGTACACCTCTGCTAAGCTCCCGAACGGCTGGCATGGCTCCTTCTATCATCGGCTACAATGCCCCAAAGGTAGCCTCTTTACTTCTTGGCCAAATCAGAGAGCTGATACCATCTGGTGGAAAACACAATAGGACTAAATAAGTTGCCATCAAACCTTCAACCACTCAAAGGAAACCCACCAAGAAATCTAAAACATCAACTGACGAAGATCTACCCCTAGATCCAGATGTTAAGGAATATTTGAAGGGAATTGAGATAGAAGAAGCTGTAGATGAAACAACAGCTCAGATGAGTGACACAAAAGAAGCTGCAATTGAACTCCCTCGAGCCGATACTCCTCCAGCCGATCCATCCAACCCAACGAAAACTCCAAGTCCTCCAAAGCAACACCCCCGTAAAACACAGGTACTTACTCCCTTCCTTATGATTTGATTATAATTTATGTCCAACAACTAACAAAAACTCTCTTTCAGCCAAAGAAGAAACTGGTCAAAAAGAAACAATTGACTCCTACATCGGTATTCCTTGACCTCTTCTTATTTTGTAATTTAATTCCCTCATCAGCCAGTACTCAAACTTGTCTTGTCACATCTTTTATTCTAGCCTTGTCAAGCTCCATCACCTCCTCAACCTCAGCGGTCCATTGAGCACACACCATCGACTCAAGGAAGCCATCATGAAGAAGAAACAACTACCATGATTCCTACTCCTCAAGTCCCTATAAGTATACATTCATATTCTCATATATACATTCATATTCTCATATATCGGCTAATTTGAGTTTGGCTTTAGCCGGTATGTTCTCTTTCGACATAAGGCAATTTCTACACGAGGAAGAAGATACAACAAGCAAAGCCAAAACACCACTATCTAAAAACTTGAAAACCAAACTGAAAGATATTGCTGATCAGCTAGGAGCCTCTTTGGACACACTAGTTGTAGATTGTGGCCCGATGAGAGCAAGGTTTCAAGAAATCCAGGATGAAATCTCTGATAAGCATGTCGATATCATATCTCCATCAGTCTTCCTCGAACAACACCGCTTCAAACTTAAGAGAGCTAGACAAAGGATGGTAGATCGACTAGAACGCACATCTCTTGAAGCTAGCATACAAACAAGCTGCAGCAAGTCAATGATGAGAAAGCAAAATTAGATGAACTAGATGCTAGCCCATGTTCAACTCAACAAAACATTGACAGACTGAAAAACAAAGAAGTTGACCTGTTAGCACTATTAAATAAATGCAGATCTGAGATAGTCTCTGAAGAGTAGAAGTTAACCGATCTGCCAAAAGCTATTGAAGCCCAGCGGTCAAAGCTCAAATCGTCCATCAAACTTCAATCTTCTCTTAGCAAATCTCTCAAACCAATTCCCGGAACAGATGCTGCCGATGCCCAAGCGATATATGAGGTTGAGCAAATTCGTCAACAGGCAATATCAGATATTCAGAAATACTTGAACTGATGTAACAGGTTTAGCTTGAAAAACAAAAACTCTTATAGTTTGCTGTAAAATATATGTATCATCCATTGAGCCGATTTGGTCCTGCTTTCAAACTGTGTTACAACTTTTGCTTTTTAAGTCCCAATTTTATCGTCCATTCCCCCCAATTTTGTTGTAGGGAACATCATGCTGCAAATTTAGAACAATGTCTAAGGGCGATAATCCATCGGCCATCTAAAGGCGATGCAATCAACATCGGCGGTTAAACATATAGGCACAATCCAGCCGATTATGAACCAATCCAAACACTTGGGTAATATTTCTTCACATATTTTCCGTTAAGAGCTCTTCCAAAAACTTCCCTATCAAGTCCTTTTAATATGTAAGCTCCTTTGTAAATACACTTATGAATCTGAAAAGGTACTTTCCAATTTGGTGACCATTTACCAAATTTATTATCCTTGTTTCTATCGGTAACACCAACTTCCACACCAGTTCTTCCTTCTCAAAATATTTTGGTACAACCTTTTTATTATAATGCCTAGCAAACCTTTCCTTTTCTCTCTCGCAATCCGTCACACCCTGATTTTTGTTTCAGGGATTTCAAATTATTTAATAAATTATTTCTAGAATTTATATTAAATGTTCATTAATTTACAAGTGAATTTAAATGTGTGAAATGAAATTTTCTAAATAAAACATGGCTGGATTTAACTTTTATTAAATTCTCCATGGTTATATCTACTCTCTGGAATTTTCTCGGATTTTTCAGAGCTCAATTACTAATTTTAAACATACAAAGAACATTTCAGTAATTATTTAAATAAGAAATTAATCATTAAATGGCCCGGTTATAACTTTTTTAAAGTACTTTGGGTGTTCAATTATTTGCAAGATCTTTCTTGGAATTATTTGAACATTAGGAGTATTTTTAACAATTCAAAGATCATTTCAATGATTAATTTAATTAGAAAAGTAACTAAAAATCCTCCCTTGCAGATTTGGGCTGAATCTGCAAAGTCTGCTTTCTGTCCCTTTGTTTCTTCTTTATTTCCAGCCTATTTCTTTCCCTTCCCTAAGTCTGCTTTGCCTCCCTTTCTTCCTTTTCCTTTTCCTTTTTGGGCTGGCCTTTCACCCAGAAAGTCTATTTTCTGTCCCTGCGCACTATGCTTCTTCAACCTCCCGAATAGAGCGTTCTGTGCTGTGTTGTGCACAGTACTGCCGCCCCTTCCTCCACCAAATCCGGCTCCCCCGTTGCTACCCTTCCACCAAAACCCCCGGAAGACCCCATCACCGTGTAGGCCGAGTTTGTCGTTGTTTTTTTAATCTTCGGCGAAGCCCTGCCGCTCGTCCCATCATCGCCTTCGGTCACCGCCGCCTCCGTTGGATTAGCAGCTGCGAGGAGAACACCGTCCACCCCTCCATTGCCATCGAAGTTTGCCGGAACGCTGTCGTCACCGTCAACCCGATGTCGCCGCCGCATCTACCTCGCCACCGGTCGTCGTCCGTCATCGTCCGTCATCGCGTTGCTCCTCGGTGAGCTCCTCTCATCGTGCTCTCTCTCCCGGTGTCCCCTGTGTCCATCGTCGCGTTGCCGTCCGCTTTAGGTCAAAATCTGGTCAACCGATCTCTGCCATCCAAATCAGTATAGATTATTTCCCCTCTCTTTTCAATGATATATTAGTCTTTCTACTATATATCATCTACCAAATTTGATCCAATCTTTTTACCGGAGGATGTTTTTAATATTTTCTCCAAGTTGTAAATCATTTGTAAATTGTTTAACTAATTTGGAATAGTCTTTTCTTTAATTGGTTTAATTGGATTAAATCTTGTAAAATTCATAATTAATGCATTTGAAATCGGAATGAGGCTGTTCAAGTCTCTAAATTCATCTAAAATCATGATCTACGTGTTTGTTTTGTTTTTATGTACTGTTTATTTGGAGTTTCTTAGTCTTTTTTCTCGTTTTGCGTGTTCGCTTGTCGTTTCCGTCGTTTCGAAGGCCCGTGAGTGCGTCGGAAGTGTTCCAGAAGACTAATTGAAGATCGATTATTGTGAGGCAAGTCGCACAGATCCCAAACACAATCCTTTGAGCATGTTGATCCTGTATTTAAATTCTCTATTTATTTCAAATGTGCATTTATTTTTTAATGTCATTGGGTGGTGTGATCCAATTCCTTTGTTATGGCCAATTTGTATTGATTACCCTATTTCTTGATACCTTAGGTTATAAATTTTACTAGTTAGATTTTATATAGCTTCAACTAGATATTAGATATAATTGCTTAGCCATGCTTAGAAACATAAGCTCATTAATGGGATTGTTGGCAGTATGCCATGAGACCCTTCGACCGGACCTGCCGAAACCAATCAAGCAGCGAGGATTCGGACACAAGGCACCCAAGACCCGTCGAGGTGATGCCCCATGGCGAAGACAACGGGGCGAAGGGGGTAAAGGGCGAAGAGTCGCACTTGGTCCCTGCCAGTCTGGGCGAAGGCTGCATGGCGAAGGCGTACGCCGAAGGAGGATGACTTCGTCAGGCTGGGCCTGATCCAAGAAGGCCCAGTGGGCCAGCCCAATCGCCCCGGCCTACTGGCCGGTGGGCCAGTGGTTACCAGACGGCCCATGGAAGGCCCATGTATCTTAATTATGTTGAATACCCATATGAGTGTCCATTTCATAAGGGTGACCATGTAAATTCCCCTGTAAAAGGCCTAAACCCTAATAGAGGACCTGTAATGGGATTATAAATAGCCCCCTAGGGCCATGTAAAGGGGGGATCCTGAATTTAATACTCTTTACTTTCCTAACAACCGTTGAGTATCCACGTCCTTCGACGTATGCAGTTATCGTTTCGACAACAGTTGGCGCCGACCGTGGGGACACCCGAGCGAAACCACTGAGAGCGAATACCACCGAAGAAGGTCTCAAAGGAGAGGGTTGCTAACCCAAAGGAAAGTGTAGCAGAAGGGGTAGAACCTTCGGCGCCCACCGCCGAAGTTGGGGCAGCTGTGGTCCAGGTGCACCCCTCACCACCCGGTCAAATGTCGCAAGTAATGGCGGAGGCGGCTTCGGCCTTGCAAGCACAGCTTCAAGCTTTCCTTCAGCAACTCAATCAACCCCACAACATCTCAAGTACAACCCCGTCGGTCCAACCGGAGGGGAGCATCGGCCAGGGCGCACCCAGCTGGTTGCCGCCGAACCAGCCTGGTCCGAGGGTTTCGCCCTGGGGCCAGGGACCGCAGTTCGACTTCTACAACATAAACCAAGCGCCACCATTCGGAACCGGGCCGACGAACGCCGTGGCACAGGCACACACACAAGCTATGACTTCGCCCTTCGCTACGCCATATCCACAGTAAAGCGGGCCCTCGCTGCAGGGCGTCATAGGCAAGGCAGGGGCGAAAAGGTGCTGCCACTGAGCGGGGGAATCAAAACTCGTCAAATCCCACCCCAGTTCAAGTTCCCACCCGTTCCGGAGTTCTTGGGCGAAACAGACTCAAAAGAGTTTCTCTCAATCTACGAGTCCGCGATCGAAGCAGCTCACGGCGATGAAAATACCAAGGCGAAGGTAATCCATCTCGCTCTAGAAGGCACAGCAAACTCTCGAGCACCTGCTTCGCATCATCGATGGGTAAGCAAGGGGGAAGAGGACTCCAAGCGAAGGCAAGCACTTCAGGCTGAGTACGATAAAGCCTCCATCGCCGCTGCCCAAGCCCAGATGCAAGCACAAGTCACCGAACCAGCTCCCCTGGCCATTCGCCAACCCCAGCCGGTGAACCAAGGACAGTCGCCAAGACAAAGCCAAACTCCCATGACTTGGAGAAAATTCAGAACTGACCGCACGGGCAAGGCTGTGATGGCTGTCAAAGAAGTACAAGCCCTCCGCAAGGAGTTCGACGCCCAGCAGGGTGGCAGCCAACAGCAGCCTGTTCGCAAGAAGGTCAGGAAAGACCTCTATTGTGCCTATCATGGGCGATCTTCGCATACCACCGAGCAGTGTCGAAACATTCGTCAACGAAACAACGCTCAAGAACCAAGGCTGCATCAAGGCGCCGCGGTCGAAGTGCCTCGCGACGCGGCCCGAGAGCAGTCACCCCCAGCCGAACAGCGCCAAGATGTGCAGCGCAGAATCATCCAAGTGAGTACAAGGGCCGATCCACCAGTTCAACCGTCAAAGTGACAGAAGATGTTGCAGCTGCGAATGGTGCATAACATCACTGCCGCAGGCGAAGGGGTCCCGAAGTACTTGAACCAGCACATTTCTTTTGGGCCAGAAGGTGCCGAAGGAGTGCTGTTCCCGCATCAGGACCCCCTGGTAATCCCGGCCAAGGTAGCCGGCTTTGAAGTTCGGCGAATTCTGGTCGATGGAGGTAGCTCAGCCAATGTCATCTTCGCCGAGGCACACGCCAAGATGGGGCTGCCAACCCTGGCCCTCGCCAAAGCACCGGCTTCCCTTCGGGCTTCAGCGGTGAGGCAGTTCAAGTTCTCGGTCAGGCAAGGTTGATGGTTGCTTTTGGCACAGGCGAAAACAGGCGCGAAGAGCAGATACTGTTCGACGTGGTTGACATTCCATACAGCTACAACACCATCTTCGGCCGTGCAACCTTGAAAAAGTTTGAAGTCATCTCCCACCACAACTATCTTAAGCTCAAGATGCCCGGTCCGACAGGGGTAATCATCGTCCAGGGGCTTCATCCTCCAGCTATGTCAAAAGGTGACTTGGCCGTGATTAACAGGGCAGTACACAATGTGGAGGCCGAACCGCATGTCAAGCGCGTGCCGAAGCCAGCCCCTCATGGCAAGGTGATCAAGGTGCAAGTCAGCGAGGCTGACCCGACAAAGTTCGTCCAGCTGGGGGGTGATCCGGGCGAAGAGGAAGCTAGGAAAATCCTAGAAGTACTCAAGAAAAACATCTACATCTTCGCTTGGAGCCCCAGCGAAGTGGGGGGTGTTTCGACAGAACTCATCATGCATCACCTGGCGGTCAAGCCAGACGCCAAGCCAAGAAAGCAGAAGCTGTGCAAGATGTCCGCTGATCGCATAGAGGCAGCGAAGTCCGAAGTGCGGAAGCTACTCAAAGTCGGGGTGATCAAGGAGATCGACCACCCGGAGTGGCTGGCGAACCTAGTTTTGGTGAAAAAGTCGAACGGCAAGTGGCGCATGTGCGTCGATTTCACGGACCTCAACAAGGTGTGCCCGAAGGACGACTTCCCCTTGCCGCGGATCGACCAGCTTGTTGATTCAACGGCTGGCTGCGAACTCATGAGCTTCTTGGATGCCTACTCCGGCTATCACCAGATCCACCTCAGGATGCCTTTCGGCCTGAGGAACACCGGAGCAACGTTCGCCAGGCTGGTGTACAAGGTGCTTCGCAAGCAGCTGGGGCGAAATGTGGAGGCCTATGTCGACGACATCATCGTAAAAAGCCGCAACGCTTTCGACCATGCGTCCGATTCACAGGAGACCTTCGACAACTTGCACGTGGCGGGTATGAAACTAAACCCCGAGAAGTGTGTTTTTAGAGTTCGCGCGGGCAAGTTGTTGGGTTTTCTTGTCTCTGAAAGGGGTATCGAGGCGAACCCCGAGAAAATTGATGCCATTCAGCAAATGAGGCCACCATCGAGCGTACGCGAAGTACAAAAGCTCGCGGGCCGATTTGCGGCACTCAGTCGTTTTCTCTCAAAAGCAGTCGAAAGGGGCCTGCCATTCTTCAAGACCCTCCGGGGCGCAAGAAAGTTTAGTTGGACCCCCGAATGCCAGGCCGCATTCAATGAGCTAAAGCAGTATCTGCAAAGCCCACCTGCCCTGGTCAACCCAACCCCAGGAAGCGAAATGCTGCTATATCTAGCGGCTTCGCCAGTGGCAGTCAGTGCAGTCCTTGTCCAAGAGAGAGTCAGGACAGAAACCGGTATACTTCATCTCCGAAGCCTTGCAAGGGGCGAAGACAAGGTACATTGAGATGTAAAAGCTTGCTTACGCCCTAGTGATGGCTTCGCGCAAACTCAAGCACTACTTTCAGGCCCACAAAATCACTGTGCCATCACAGTATCCTCTAGGCGAAGTACTCTGGGGCAAGGAAATCTCTGGTAGACTCAGCAAGCGGGCAACAGAGTTATCCTCCTTCGACCTGCATTTCGTTGCACGCACCGCTATCAAATCCCAAGTCCTAGCCGATTTCGTGGCCGAATGGACACCGGCGTCCGCCCCTGAACCTCAGCCCATCGAACAGCCTTGGATAATGCACTCGGATGGCTCGTGGTCACACAGGGGAGCGGGCGCCGTGGCCGTGCTTAATTCGCCCGGGGGCGTGCCGATTCGGTATGCCGCAAGGCTGCAGTTCGACACAACCAACAACACGGCAGAGTACGAAGCGGTGCTGTTGGGGTTAAGAAAGGCGAAAGCATTGGGGGTTCGGCGCTTGCTCATCCGAACAGACTCCAAGCTGGTGGCGTGTCATGTTGATAAGTCTTTAGAAGCAAAAGACGAAGGGATGAAAAGATATTTGGAGGCTGTTCGATCTATGGAAAAGTGCTTCGCCGGGATAACGGTCGAACACTTACCTAGTGGCCAGAATGAGGAAGCAGACACCCTGGCGAAATCTACCGCCTGCGGGGGACCGCACTCACCAGGCAACTTTTTCGAGATCCTGTATGCACCAAGCGTGCCCGCGGAAACTCTGGATATCATGGTCATTGACCAGATAGATCCGGGCGAAGACCCAGAGGACTGGCGAACTCTGTTCGTAAAGTACCTCAAGGATGGTTGGCTCCCAGAGGATGAGGCAGAAGCGAAGCACTTACAAATCAGACCCAGGCAGTACATGCTGGTTTCGGGCCAGCTATATCGCTCTGCACTGCTCCATCCTCTGGTTAGATGCATGTCCTTCACCGAGGGCAAGGAAATAGTGAAGGAAATACACCAGGAGCTGTGCGGTGCACACCAAGCTGCAAGAACAGTCGCCTCCAAGGTATTTTGCTGGGGAGTGTATTGGCTCACTGTGCTGAACGTTTGCGTTGAGCAGGCCAAAAAGTGCGAAAGCTGCCAGCGACACTGCCGAAGCCAGACCGCACCACAATAAGAGCTGCAGCCTATCGCACCAGTCTGGCCCTTCGCCAGGTGGGGGCTAGACATCATTGGCCCATTCCCTGTGGCATGAAATGGGTACAAGTTTGCAATCATAGCCATCGAATACTTCTCGCGGTGGATCGAGGCCGAACCACTCGGCGCGATCACTTCGGCGGCAGTACAGAGGTTTGTCTGGAAAAACATCGTTTGCCGTTTCGGAGTGCCGAAGGAATTCATCACGGATAACGGCAAACAGTTCAACTCTGACAGGTTCAGAGAGATGTGCGACAGACTAAACTTGGAAATCAGGTTCGCGTCAGTCGCGCACCCACAGTCGAATGGGACGGCCGAACGCACAAATGGCAAGATCTTGGAGGCGCTCAAGAAAAAGGCTTGAGGGGGCAGCGAAGGGCAGATGGCCAGATGAAATGCTGTCTGTTCTTTGGGCCCTCCGAACAACTCCCACAAGGCCAACCAAGTTTAGCCCGTTCATGCTCCTCTACGGAGACGAGGCGAAGACCCCAACAGAACTAGGGGCTAACTCACCAAGGGTGATGTTCTCGGGGGGCGAAGAAGGGCGCGAAGTGTCGCTCGAACTCCTTGAGGAGGTACGAGTCGAAGCACTGGAACACATGCGCAAGTACGCCACAGGCACTTCAGCAACCTACAACAAAAAGGTTCACCCAACAGAGGTATTACCTGGCCATCTCGTCCTGAGGAAATAGGCGAACCCAGTAGCGGTCGGAAAGCTTGAGTCGAAATGGGAAGGGCCATATCTCATCAAGCACAGGTCAAGGACGGGCTCTTTTCGCCTAGCAACACTAGAAAGCGAAGAGTTCGATCACTCCTGGAACGCCGCCTCTCTTAAGCGTTTCTATGTTTAGAAAGGGTGGCACCCGATTCGCCAAAATGTAAAAATGTACATACTGTTATATAGCTCTTTCGGCATCTGCCATTATGTAAGCCTTCTGGCACAAAAATACAAAAAAAACTAGACGTAGGGCTATTATCCGCTCCGGAGGCCCGAACCAGTATAAAACCCTAGTGTCTTTCGCCTTTTTTACATGTGTACATGATAATTCGTGGAAAAACCCTAAGGCAAACGCCTGATCCGCGAAAACACCAGGGGGCGAAACGAATCGGCCGAAGCATCGCTCGCCGAACGTTGAAACCGCGATAGCTTGTTTCGGATAAACTAACCGAACACCGTTGTAGTCGATCTATGCGAAAACATGCGCTACTCCCACGACGGGTACCAAAGATCGATGACGGAAGACAAAAGCTGAAAAGTCAGGATACCTATTTCGCTAACACACGCAATAGGGCTGATATATCCCGGTCTAACGAAAGTACGAAAAGTGATAATGCGGAAATAGCGAAAAGGAAATAAAAGCACATCTTTATTTACTTCGGAAGAAATAATCGAAGAATACATGTCGTACAAGCATGGCACAGGCGAAAGGAGTACAACAGGCTATACAGCTTAGCTTACAAGTAAATTACATCTTCGCCCCCAAAACAACTGCCACCTTCAAAGAGGTGATCTGGTGAACTAGGTTCGTCATCACTACTAATGTTGTAAATTACCCCATGGGGAGAAGGGGGCGAAACAAGGGAAAGACTGTAACGGCGTTGGGCGATCGCCTCCTGCCAGTGATTGCTTCGATCATTTCGCCAGAAGCGAGCGATGCCCTCCAAGCGCGCTGCGTGGACACGATCGTAGTCCTCCAGTGTTCGCCCGGTGTGTGTTCGCATGCAGTTAGCAACGTTCACAACTTTGTAACTGTTGCCGTTGATCGTCATCTCACAGTAAACAGGTCGAAGCGGGTACCGAACCTTCGGCAAATTCTTTACCACAACAAACTTCTCGTTCCTACTTCGCCAATCCCCAAAGGGGGGCCAAACGCATAATTTTTGGTGTAGACCCTGCAAATAGTGGGAGGTCATGTGGCGAAACGCAGAGAGCGAAGCTGAAATGCATAAATCGGGTGAAAAGATTTTGTGAAATAGCGCAAGCACGGGAAAAGAAAACATCAAACACGGATGGCGAAAATAGTCATATATTCCAAATATTACGACATTCTACAATAAGGTGGGCCATTCGCCATATTTACATTGTTCGCCCTATGCGGCAAAACAGCAAACGTAAAAACTGTTAAAATTTACAAAAACGGGTGGAGGGCCTCACACCTGTGGGTGATCTTGGGCATCGCCTCCACCCTCTTCCGCCGGCTCTGTGCTCGCTCAGGAGAGCCTCCATCTTCGGCTCCATCAGGTTGTAATAATCGGTGAGGGCGGCGGAGTGCCCTCGCTCCTTCTCCAGCTCGGCATTGAGGCGATCGACTTCCGCCTTCGCCTCATCGCCCTTGTCCAGTTCGGCCTGGACGCGTTTGTTCTCCACCTTCGCCTCTCGAAGGGACTGAGCAAGGCGCTCCATCTACAGGCTTTTTCGGCTCAACTCGTCGTCCTTAGCCCGAAGACGATTCTTCAGGCCATCAAGGCGGGCCCACATTGTTCGCTCCGTCGAACAGTGGGCCGCAAGGATCTGGCGAAACAAAAGAAAAAGGCGAGCGATAAGTCGGGTTGTCGAAGCCAATGACAAAAAGAGAACAGAAAACAAAAGAAGTCAACTTACCCGAACCGCCAAGCTCTTAACGGCGGAGCAGCCCTAGTCGAACTCGTTAAGTTCGGCGAAGAGACTAGGGCCACCGGCCGGAGCGACGATATTTCTCACCCCCTCAATGAAGAGAATGAGCTCCGCCCGGGTCTCGAAGTCACCGGGGGCCAAGCGGGGCGGCGCCTGGGAGTAGTCGGAGCCGGACGTCTCGACCATCTTCTTGCCTTTATCGAGGGCAAGTGGCGAAACGATCGGCCAGCGAACCGGGCTATTGAAAACCCGGGACGCCGTCTTCACTACTTGTTCATCCGAAGCCGAAGCTCCAGCCCCGTCGGCTGCGCCAAGGGCTGTTGTTAGACTCTGGCTTCGCCCGGCGAGTGAAGTGGGTGTCTCGTCCGAAGATTCATCATCGCTAAAGATGTTAGCGATGGCGACGACCCCCTTCTTCTGGGGAGTCCTCTTAGCAGACTCCCCCTTCGCCGCTTTAGCCGCAGCAATCGCAACCAGGGCCTTCGCCCCCTCCACGTCATTGCAGCGAAGGGGGGAGGAGATTGACTCCGCCCCGGTCTCGACGCGCTCCGGGCTGGGAGTCGGAGTATAGCCCCGGGTCTCGGAGCGGCTGTCGCCAGCCTCGTCTGCGACTGCTTCGGCTGCGAACTCCATCTCCCCCGTATCCTCCTGCTCTTCGACTCCGTCCTCATCGTCGGCGTCGGAGTCGGTGGAGGCAAGGGCCTTTCGCTTACAGGGGGCAAATTTCACTTGCCCCCGCAAACGTTTCCGGGAGGGGCCCGCTTCACCGTCGGCCTTGAAGGGCTTCGCCTCGGGGGAAGATCCCCGACATCAACCCGGTTCGCCCGGCCAGCTGCTTGTCGGGTTAGCAGCTAGCTGTACTCCGGGACCGACACATCGCCAATCAGCTTCTGGGCTTCGGTGTCAGCCTGGGCAAGGGTCAACACTGAAAAATGGCGTATCATTATGTAAGGGATCGAACAAAAGAATGAAATGGAGACCGAAACATAAAGATCAGGGAAACAAAAAACTCACCATTCGCCCCAGCGGGCAGGACGAGCTTCGGCAGGTCGTTGACCTCTTCGCCTTGGTCAACCTCGACCTGCCATGATTGGGAGAGGGGGCATACGCGAAGCATGCAAAATTCCTCAACCAAGTCACGGCCGCTCAGCCGGGAGCAAACCTTGCGGAGCAGGGCGAACCGTGCCTCCAGAGTGCCATTGATGGCGACTCTTGGTTTCCGGACTGGCGAGATCGCCCAGCGCCGCCAACGAAGGGCCTTCGCCACTTCAGATCCAGCCTCGAAGGGGATAGAGTGGTAAAACCACTTCGCCGTCCAATGGCGATCCCACTTCGACATTGCGGTGTTGACCGGCCACAAGTCAGAGCGCTCAGGGCGAACATTAAAGTTCCTGGTTCCAGCAGGGGTGACCACCGTCTTCGAGTTTACGGTGGCCGAGAAGATAGCGCCGACGAGCTCGGCGCTGGGCTCGAACCGAGCGGTCCGGCACGCCCAATCGAAGATGGCGATGCGGACCAGAGCCGAAGGGCTCAAGTGGGGCAGCTCCACCTGAAAGAGGCGGAGAATTTCCGGCAACAATACGTTGCACGGAAACCGAAGACCAGCCTCAAAAAACACGACGAACACAACCGTCTGGTGTTCGCCGGGCTTCGGCACTTCGGCATCCCCGGGGACGAACGCCCGCCCCTCCGTCACCAGGCCCCTCGCCAGCTCATCCTCGTCTATGAGCGATACCCCTAGGAACGCGGTGGTATCTTCGTCAATTTGGCCGGGGTCAGGACCTATCGTGGAAACGGGGTTTGGCTTGCGTGGGGCCATGGCGAAGCAAGCGTGCACTAGCGAAGGGGGTTAGCGGGCGAAGGGGTTCATTTGAGTCAAAACGCCGGGAGTAGAAAGTTGAGGAGAGAGCGCTTGCGGTGAAAATGACGGGGGTAATGGCGGTGAAAAGGGGGGAGTGAGAATATATAGCCTACCAGGCGATGTTTCTCCTTCCGGCCAATCAGGAACTGCCACGTGTCTCGGGGTAGGCGAAAAGGTAAAATCCCATGGACCAGGCCGCGCAGTGGCGGGCCCTCAGGGGAAAAAAGCTCATAACTGTTCACCCCGGCACAGTAGAACAGCAGGGGATAGCTTTGCTGTTTACCGAAGGCGAAGGCCCATCACTGTTCGTTTAGGCCCGGAAAAACAGTAAAAATAGCTTCGTCATATGCGAAAAAAGGCGAAATCTATATGTTCACCATTGTTCATTCTTGGCAGGGGCACAAGTCAGGTTTCGGCAGGAGCATCGGTCGAAAGGGGGCGCCTCATACCATACTACATGGTTTGCACGGTCTCGACCGAAGCTCCTATCTCACTCTTGCCATAAGACCCTTCGACCGGACCTGCCGAAAACCAATCATGCAGCGAGGATTCGGACTCAACGCACCCAAGACCCATCGAGGCGAAGCCCCATGGCGAAGACAACGGGGCGAAGGGGGTAAAGGGCGAAGAGTCGCACCAGGTCCCTGCCAGTCTGGGTGAAGGCTGCATGGCGAAGGCGTACGCTGAAGGAGGACGACTTCGCTAGGGTGGGCCCAATCCAAGAAGGCCCAGTGGGCTAGCCAAATCGCCCCGGCCTACTGGCCGGTGGGCCAATGGTTACCAGACGACCCATGGAAGGCCCATGTATCTTAATTACGTTGAATACCCGTATGAGTATCCCTTTCATAAGGGTGACCATGTAAATTCCCCTGTAAAATGCCTACCCTAATAGGGGGACCTATAATATGATTATAAATATGGTGAAGAATTTAACAACTTAATCCCCATAGTATCAGCAAATTGAACAAACTCATCAGACAAAAAAATAGACTCTTGATCAGTTGTTATCGCCTGTGGTAAACCAAAACGGTATATGATATGCTCTTTGACAAATTCAATTGCATCTTTAGTATCCTCCTTTTTGAGAGGAATAGCTTCAAACGACTTAGTAAAGTAATATGTAGCTACCAATATAAATTTATGTCCCTTATTGATTTGGCCGATCATATCAATTCCCCAACCTTTGAACAGTCATGGCTTAACAATTGGATTCATAGCCGATGCTGGTGCTCTCTATATAGCTCCAAATGTCTGACAATCTTGGCAACCCTTATAATATATAAAACAATCTTCCAACATGGTCGGCCAAAAATACCCAATTCTCCTAATCAGCCACCTCATCTTATGGGCCTATTGATGAGTACCACAAATTCCCTCATGCACTTCAGACATGACAACTTTGGCTTCTTCAAGATAACTCGGAGATTCACAAGATAGAATTAGAGTATCATTAAGATAGTGCAAACCGCCATAACAAGTTTTACCTCTTCGCCGAAGATCAAAATTGATGTCGCTCGACTCGAAAGCAAGAACTCGTCGAAAGTAAAAGAGTAAAAGGTTGGCGATGTGCTGAGATTGATTGAACTAGTCTTAATTACTTACAAGATCTCGGGCTCATACTTATACCCGAAAATACAAACTTGTCCGTGAGGGACACAACTCATATTGTTCTAATACAACTCCAAGTAACAAACAAGTCCCTCAGGCGTACTCTTACCAAAAATATCTATCAAAAAATTACTTAAAATCCTAATTACTAGATACAATTGTCAAACTTGGACTCCATCCTTGCCTGGCAACATCATCGCAATCCTTCTTTCGAACCAAACACTGATCAGTCTTCCACCTAATGCGCACTCTGTTTCCAAGAATCCCGCATATCTTCAAATCCACTTTGAATTGGATTCCATTTCCGATTCATATGCTTGCCAAATTTCATTATCAACAATAGCTTTTTAAACAAGATATAAATCAAAGTAAAACAACTATATCAGGTAAGATCGACTGAAACCCTGATACTATCCTTATTAATAACCATAAAGCAAGCTAGAGATTACGGTTCTAAAGATGACTTCGTAGATCAAACTTAACTGATGCAGCACTAAGTATGATAAGTGTAACACCCTGAAAATTTCGAATTTGAAATCCGAAATTAAAAATTCGGAATAATCAAAAATCTTTTTCAAAATATATTCATGCCGGGATTAATTTATTTTGATCTATCGTTTTTCTTTTATGCGTGGGCTAATAGACGAACGTCAGAGAATATGTCGGTATTTCATTTCAAATATTATTTATTCAAGGAACTTTGATTATGATATATCCTACTCTTTGCATATCTCAATTATTTTTGAAAAACCCTTTTCCATATAATAAAAACCCTCGGGTATATTTACTTTATAAATAAAGCTATATACCACCGTTTTGGGATAAAACTCACTATGGGATAGTTCATTAAAATAAATACTATTCCACCAAAGAAATAGCTTTGATCATTTTCTATGAACCTTTATAGAGTGATAAGCCTTTGGAAATTATTTGCAAAATAATATCTATTAGTAAAACATTTACTAAAAAACTTAATTGCGAAATATAAATTTCTAATAGGCTATTTTCAAGGTTATGACTTCCTCAGACTAAGTATGGTTCCTCAGGCATGATTTTAGCTGCATGTTAGTATTTATTGTTTATTTGTGTGTGTCTAGGATCTGTGCCAAAAGATCTCGATTAAATTATTTTCCCAAAAAGGTTTACCTCTGTCCGACATCCTTTCTGCCACTATCATCTCCGTGTGTTGATTAAATGCCTCAGTGCAAAGTTAATCACAGACACAAAGCTCTCACCGCGATAATACCTCTCTCAACTCTTATTGTACGGTTATTTTAAAAAAACCACTCTATCGATTCAAACCCGGTAATTCCCCAAATATTTATAGTCGATCGACGTATCCATCTATCACATGTCGATTCGAGTATCACTGATTTTATTTCTACCACGACGGTTGGATTTGAATGCCATACGTCGTCCTAAATTTCCCAATTGCAGTACCGTCAGAGTACGCGCAAATAAATCCTAATCCTAATCCTCGCACGGCCTTCTAGGCAAATCCAATTCAAATGTTTGAATTAAACAGTCCAAATTATAAATACAGTCCATTACAAATTCCATCTCTAATCCCCTTCAAATTTCCAAATTACATGTTCCAAAGAAAATATTCAAGCATCCTATTTCCTTGGACCATATTTTCCCCTGTTAGCCCAACCCATTCCACAACACAAGTTCATTTTCTCTCCCTCTACCTTGGCCTCCTTGCTGTGAGCCACTTCCATGGAAAAACTCTATATTACCTCCCCGCCCATTCTTTCTCCCTCCTCTGTTTGGGCTGGTAAGCAAGGAAGTCTATTTCTCCTCCCCTATACAGTAGCAGCGATGACATCGCCGCGCGCCGTGCCGCTACGGCAAGGCCACCGCGCCATCACCAGCTACTGCCCTCCGTTCCCATCTCGCCGGTGGCCTCACCGTCCGTTTCCGCTCCCCGCACGCCGACCTCGTGTCACCACCGGTGATGCATGCATGCAGCTAGCTAGCCGTGCGAAGCCATGCATGCGGGTACCTAGCTAGCAGTCTTAAGCATGTATGCATGCAGCTAACCCAGCTGCTTAGCCGCCACCTCCCGTATCCTCTTGCTGCTAACCCGTCCTGGCTGCTGCAGATGCACAAGCCGTGGTACGAGCCTGTAAGGACCCCTGTTTTGCAACAGGAATCACTCGTGTAGTCTGTGCCATTTTCCTGGATCAAGTAGTTTGGCACACACGATACATAGTTGAATTACCAAAAGCACATACATATGCGTTGTGTACGAGTTATTACATCATAGGCCCGAAGGCATAGTTTTAGAACAAAGGACCAAACGGTCCGGGATACAGTCCAAAAGCAGAATATAGATAAGTAGCGGAGCGAAGGCAGCGGCATCGCCATTGCCACAGGCAACGACCGTATCTAGACCTCGTGAGCACCCTCTTCTCCCGCATCCTCTTCGTAGTAGGCGTATGGATCCTCCGCGGTGTCATCTTCGGCTTCTGATGAAGTTTATAATTGCAAGGGTGAGTACCAACCGTACTCAGCAAGTCACCACGGCAACAGTGCATATGAAGGGTTTTATTCAAGGCAAGGCAAAGGCTCTGTTGCATAAAGCTAGTTTTGCAGTCATTTTCACAAACCTAAGACTTAGCATAACTGATCAAGTTTTAATACCAGAGTTCAAATTAAACAACGACGGTTCTGTCCACCATCCATTGTGATCCGAAGGATAGCTTCCCGTTATTGGTTCGTCATGGTTTTCTGTGGATGTCCACCTTCCCTCCTCTCAGGAAGTGACTGCATCAGTATAAAATTCATCATGCAATATCCCATCCCACACAGGTTAAGAATTTAGAGTCTAGCCAAGTGTAATGCACGTCCCGGTGCTCAATATCCGCGAGCACGACTATTCGAATAGATTGTTTTACTCACACTGCAGTGGATGTACACTTTACCCATACTCCGCGACTGCCCAACACATGAGCCTCGTCCCAACACATGAGACGCGTCACGGCAAAGCCTTTCGATAACCTTACATTGGCAGTACCAGCTCCATGAACTATCATCCTCGTGCACTCTAGGCGTATCTGTTTCTAGCAGTGAGAGGAGTTCTGGTGCTCCCGGGGAAAGGAGTCTCACACACGCGCAAAGTTTATAACTTAAGTTTAGATTCTCACTCTCACACACGTGGCAGTCCTACCAACGGCGACACCGATGTAGGGTACGCATCACATCCCCACCTCAACGGCTGCCCCATCGTAGCGAACCTGCCTCACACACTGGGGTGAACCATCTATGCAAGGATACTGCCTATGCTCGGCTATCTAGTCAGCTAGGTCTATACCCATCCGAGAAGTACGGTTGTACTGGGGTCATTTCATGCTTAGCTTCCTCGCTCGGTCCTTAACTGACCGGGGACGGGACTAGCCTTTTCCGGATACCACCCAAATCCACCATCCGCCACGGTCGAAAACACTCGTTTGATTTTATTTCTCCTTTCACGAGTCATGTCATCATATCATGGCAATATGGCTCTCATGTCTCCACATGCCGCATCTCAATCACCCTCCCCAAGGTAATTGCCCAAGCATAAAACATTTGATAAATATGAGTATGCATGATTCTAGAATAGCATTACTAAGCGTTTGTCATAATTAACTAGGGACTCATATGTAAGCATGGTTATAAAGGAATATAGGGGATAAACAATAATCAAGGCATGGCAATATAACAAGTAGGATATTCAGCATCGCATGTAACTTTATTTGTAAACAAAATAATTCTGTAACTTGGGGTCAATATGTTCAAGGGTAGTGATAACTTGCCTTGCTCGAAGTCTTGCGGGTCTTGATCCTCAGTCGGACTCGCAACACCCTCGGTGTCTAAAATTACGTGCGAGAGAAATTGAATTCATTTAGAATTCAATTAAAATCCGACAAAATCCAATTAAAGAAAAAGAAAGAGATATCGAGCGCGAGCGTTGAACGTCGACATCGATTCCATTTTATTTATGAAGTAATTCTATTTCGATTTTTTAACACCGTTGTCCTAAAATATTAGCGCTAGCCAATTAAGAGTATTAATCCGATTTAATTTATGCGTCTCGAATAAATTAGATCCCGCTAATAATACTTTAACCTTAGGTGATTAATAATTGACTAAATAGTCGCGACGGTTAATTAGGCGGATAACATAAATGAGTAAGAACTATCTAAATACCGACTAAATAGATATTTAAATACCGACTAAATAGATATTTAAATAGATAACGGACAGTCGCATTCATTCGATAGCAATTTAAAAATGACCGGTAATTAATCCTCCGATTATATATAAACGATTTAGCGAAACTTGACGAATGAAAATCTAAATAATCGGCTAATTACCCTGCTAAGGATTAATCATTTAAAAGAATAATCTAGTTAGGTGAATATCTTAAATTGCAATTAAATATCCGATTTAATCTTACTTGTTTTCTAAAATAATCGACGGCGACGAATATATCGATTTCCTAAACTAACATTTTATATTAATCTAGCACCTATATTCGAGATAAACAAAAATTAAATCCCTAATCCTTAATTTATTTTTCCCCATCTTATTTTTATTTTTCCCTTTTCTCTTTTTCTTTCTTTTCTTTTCTTTTCTCTCTCTCTTCTGCCCCTTTTTTTTCCTTTTCTCTGTTCTGCCTCCTTCACTGTATCTTCTTCTTCCTCCTATCTCTGCTCTCTGCTTGTTCTCTCTCTGTGTACTGCCGGCAAGGGAGGGGAGAGGGGGAGGCGGCACCTACCGGGCGGCGGCGGCGGCAGCAGGGGGCGGCGACCGGCGGCAGGGCGGCAGCGGGGCGGCGGCGACGTCCAGCGGCGGAGCTCCAATCGGCGGCGGCAGCGCGGTGGAGAGGGGAGAGGAGAGGAAATGGAGGAGGAGAGATGGGGGAGGAGGGCTCGGCCGGGGGGGCTTTATAGGCCGGCCGGGGAGGGAGGGGAGGCGGCCGGCGCGGGGCTCGGCGACGACGGGACGGGCGCGCGGCGCAGCGTCGTGAGCGCGGCGTGGGGAGGCGGCGACGTGCGCGCGGAGGCAGCGGGCGGCGCGAGTGCGGGCGTGGGTACGGCGGCGTGCAGGCGGACGTGCGCGCGTACGGCAGCACGAGGCGCGAGGCGCGGTGCGGCCGGGGGCGTGCGCGCGGCGTGGGGGGGCATGGCGCGCTTACGGCGTGGCACGGGCGGCATGGCGCGCGTGGCGGCAGGCGGCTGCGGGTCCAGCGCGGGGCGCGAGGCGCGCGCGAGGCGCGTGCGGGGCGCGAGGGCGCGGCGGCGGCGGGACCGAGCCGAGCACCCGGTGCACGATGAATAGTGCCACCAGGTTGTTTTGGCTCTTTGGGGTTAATTTTTCCACCAAAATTCATTTAAAAATTTTGTAAAGCAACCAAATAAATGTGATCAATGTTTTTAATATTTGCTATAATTTATTTATTATTTATATATATTTTATTCTTTCTTTTCTCTTACCCCTTAGCCTCACATATTCATACGTACGCCTATATATTTATACCTAGGATTTATACCTAGCCTCCTATGTATGTATACATATTTATATATTGGCAAAATATATCCGCTTGTATTTATGTCACCATATTTCTTATATATTCATTATAATTCTCTAAAATTATAGTATTTACTAGGTGTAATATTCGTTTAAACCCCGCTTAAAACATCATTCAAAATTGCATTGTAATTATATCCTTCGCCAAATTATCTCTTAGAGTGTATCTCGACTAACCATTTGGCTACTCACTTTGGGGCTATCCCGAATTACTTCCTTATAATGCACAATTGATTAACCCGCAATAAAATCTAAATAAAACGTGCGAATAAATCTAGCATGATGCAATTCATTTTAAAAGTTTTTGACGGTCCGTATTTTAGGGTTTCAGTTTTTTCGGTCGAATTTTTAGGGCGTTACAGAGCCTTGCCATCATGTCGCATTACGGACAAGCGCTCGACAACCTCGCTGCTCACAGCCGTTTTCCTCAAAGGAGATTAGGTGGGCACGGCCGGTGGCTGCCCGCACGACGGCGTCGGGCAGCAACAGCAGCCAGGGCCAGTGACGGCCCGTCCCCGACCGCCACGTGACCCCCGGCCGATGGAAACCCTGTCCCTGCCACCGCTGTTCGTCACCAACCACACCAACATCTGCGCGGACATGGGGCCGGATTGAATGCAAATCAATGCGAGCCCTCTCACCGGCGACTATAAAAGCTAGCGACTGTTGAACATGCCACTCTGCCCCACCCTCTCCCTTCTCACTTCTCCTCCTCCTCGCTTTGCTTCCCCGCTACCAGTCCTTTTGCGCCCACACTGCCATCACTCCACTTGCTCCGCCGCGGCCGGTTCTGGCTGGGCCTCAGTTGAGCAAGAGGACGGATAGGCCACCGTGCCGTCATCTGAACCCCGAGAACGACTAACCTATCGAACGGCTAACCCCTGACATCTATTATTCGACCCATGGACTCACTAACCGCTGACTCTCTAACTTACTGACTCACTGACCTCTAACTCGCTAACCTCTAACACCTAACTTGCACTAACCCGCTAACATTTACTCCTTAACACTGTGTGTTCATTTGTTGCCGCCGATCGAACACGTGGTGTGCGAGGATGATCCGCGGGTCAACTGTCCCCACACTGTACCTCGATGACCCTAGTTTCGTGCGAGGACCGCCGCTCGGTGTGCCGCTACCCGTCCACGCAAGGTGAGCTCCTCTTTTACCCTTCCTCTTGCTTTTGTTTTCTTACCACATGACCTGTTCATCGTTGCCATGGCGCGGTGACGTACTGACGGAGGGGCGCAACACCGCGCCCATCGCTTGCACGGCCGCCCTCCGCAGCGATCGCAGCTTCGCCGCTGGCCGTGCATGCGCCATGCAGCTAGCTAGCTGTACGTACGTATGCATGCATGCGAGTAGTTAGCCATGCGAGCCATGCAGCTAGCTAGCTGTACGTACGTATGCATGCATGCGAGTAGTAGCCAGGCCAAGAGCTCGCAGACATGCAGCTAGCTAGCCATGTGTGACTGTGCAGCTCACCCAAGCCCGCTAGAGTACCGCCGCCCAGCTGCCTCCTCGCGCCGCCGCAGCTGCCGGCTGGCCCGCCGAGCAGCGCCGATGCCGCCGCCGCCCGCGCACGCGCCTGCGCACGGCCGCCGCGCCAGGCCACCGCCAGTGCCGTCACGCGCCGCCCGACGCCCGGCCGTCGGCCGCGTTGTCATGCGCCAGCCCTCTCGCTCAGTCGCTCACGCGCGTGAACCGTGAAGCAGAGAAAAGAGCGTGAAGAATCGGGAGAAAGGAGAGAGCGAGAAAGAAAGGAAAAGAAAGAACAGAAAAAAAACAAAAGGGCAGAAAGTGGGACCCACCGTGGGACCCATGCTCTCTCCACCTCACCCAGAAACCTAAAAAGAAGTCCATATCAGCTCCCTCTTTCCTCAACTAGGCCAAGCCCAGAAGATGATCTCCTTAAGTCTATACTGCGCCCCCTTCATGCCTGAGCCCACAACAGCCTCCCTCTTCGTACAAAGTCCATATCACGTCTCTCCTCGGTCTAGGCCCCTTTGTAAGGTTTAGAAAGCGTCCCTGGCAGGCCCTCCCTCATCCTTGGGCTGAAACCCAAAGCACACCTAGAATAGAATCCATTATACCTCCCCTTGCCGAGAGTATTCTTGAATATTCTCTCCCGGATTTAATTAAATCGTTTCCCCAAAGTCTAGCAGAACCGCTAAAACTCCCAAATTCATATTTCTCTAATCGTAACTACGATCGATCCCGTTCTACTTCCATCATCCCTCTAAAATCGAGATCTATTTATTAGCACCATTGGTTTGTATTGAATATTACTTTATTTTATTTTCAGGATTTTGTGTGGTTTTCTTCGGTCGTTGGTTGGACGTTTGGGTTTTCCGGTTATTTTTTGATCGTGGATATTCCGGTTATTCTAACTGTTGCGGATTTCTCGAAGATTATACTAACCTAAAGCAAGGCAAGTCACTACGCCCCCTTCCTCGAACATATTGATCCTATTTTATAAATGTGTTGATTGAAAACAAAATTGCATGCTATTTATAAAATGCGTACCTACATTGTTCAAGCCTTACCTTTGATATTGTTTATCCTTATGTATTTACGCGCCTTTGTTACCTGAGTCAATTATTTATGTGTGGTTAAATATCGATACTGCTTAGTGTTGCTTATGTGTAGACGTTTGTACACTACATACTTATGTTATATGGCTATGGATGTGGATGTGGCGATCACTCAGTGGGAGTGATTGTCGGGGGCGGGTGGAGACATAAGCGCCACCCGCAACATTAAAACCTTTGCGAAAACCAAAAACTTAATAAAACAAAACTATTTCGACTAGGGACGGCATGAACAAAATATGAGTGGTTCTGGAAATGGTAAGCCACCGACCCTGATCAATTAGGGACCAAGTCAAGAAGCTATGCGAGAAACGAACAGAGTACGACCGCATTTCTCGAGTGGGGTATGACCCTGGTGGACTAGGAAATTCTCGTGGGGTGGCACCCCAGACATGGTAGGTTCTGGATATTCGTTGATGTGTTGATGAAGTGTTGTGGTTTAGATCGCTTGGGTCGATCTATTGAACACCAGCCAAAACTTAATATGCACCCTAAGTATATATTACGTAACCCCGCTAAGATCTCGGGAGCGCCAGGACTCCTCTCACAACCGGCTCAAGGTAGGAATGTGGCGCTGGGGGTGCAATGGGGATTCATAGTCCTTGGAGCAGGTGCCGCCATGCGAGGGTAACTGAAAAACCGGGTCGTGACAAGTCTCATGTGTTGGGTGCGTCACGGAGTGCGGGATTAAAAGCGTACATCCACTGCAGTGTGAGTAAACTAAACTATTCGAATAGCCGTGCTCACGGATATGAGCGCCGAGACTTGTACTACTCTTGACTAGCATCATAAATTTTAAATACTGCTTAAAATATGATGGGTATGGAAGGTGTGACCTTGCCCGATGTGCGGGAAGGTCGTAATGGTTAAAACTGTGGAAATTGGATGCAAGGGTAAACCGGACCAAGCGAGGCTTGGGGAAGGTGGATGAACCCTCGCTGGTTAATGACAACTTCAACCTAACGATTGTTTTCAGTTAAAACTTCTACGTCATAGGCTTGTGAAATAATTTGTGAAAACTAGCTTCATGCAAATAAACCAAGCCATCCTTGAACCCCTATGAACATTATGTGCATTCTGTAGTGGTGGCTTGCTACGGTTGGTACTCAATCTTTCTTATTTAAATCTTTTAGAAAGGTGTTGGTGTCGACCTGTATATGTGCTATGCTGGCAAGGAGTTATCGAGGACGGTAGGAATAGGGACCTAGGTTCACCAGTCGATGCGTGTGGGATAAGATGGACCACCGCTGCTTGGCTTCCGCTACTTCATTTATTTGTTTTAGTATTTTGTGTTGCTTGTCGACCATGCTTGGTCTATTCGGGTTCCATTTGGGCTACCCTTGTATTATTAATATATTGTAAGACCTGTATGATGATGTCAGCTTGAGATATACAACTGTGCCATGTGTGTACCATCTACTGATCCATGGAATGGTATTGTAATGCACATGGGGTTCCCGGTATACAAAAACCGGGGGCTCACAATAAGAAACATAATGTGTAGACAATCAAGCCAATGGTTATCTTTTTGGGATGGTAGATAAATTGAATAATCTAAGTCAACAAGTCAATCTAACCGTTATCAACAAAACCCAAAGAACAGGCAAGCCGATGAAAGTAGAATGCATTGTCGATGTAGATTATCATATGCATATGATAACTCGGTGATTCAAAAAAAACAAGATTAGAGTGTCATAAGGATATAAGAAGTAATCCTAATAATGCAAACCACCATAACAAACTTTACCTCTTGTCGAAGATGGAAATCAATTAAGCTCGACTTGAAAGCAAGAGCTTATTGAAAAAGTAATGAAAAGGGGCGATGCACCGAGATTGTATTGAACTTTTCTTAATGATTTACAAGACCTCGGACTCATATTTATACTCAAATATATAAACAGAGACGATTCATACTTACCTAATACAACTCTAACCCGTGAACAAGTCGCTTAGGTGGACTCTTAACGAAAATATCTATAAGGAAATTACAAAAAATCATAATTAATAGATACAATTGCCTATCTTGGACTCTATCCCTGCCTGGCAATACCATTGAAGCCCTTCAATTGAATCCGACATTGATCAAACAACCAAACTTACAAATATCGAATATCGGCTATATTGGCCGATACAGACTCCCTGCCGATGCGCACTGTATTTCCGAGATCTCTGTATATCTTCAAATCCGCTTCGGATTAGATCTTGACTCCGATTCATTTGCTTGCCAAATTTAATCATCAACACGGTGCCAGCTGTGGCGACGGTGGAAAGCGGCGACAATTGAGGTGACGGCTACGGCCGGCTAGAGCGGCGGCCGGCTGCGGAGAGAGAAGAGATGCACAGCGGCGACTCTACGAGCAATGGCGGATAGTGGGAGAGGTGGCAAACGAAAGAGGAGGACTGTTGACGGTCATTATAGACCTATTTTGACCGTCAATATTCCCAACATTAAAAGAGAACTAGCAATTCTTTCATGCATATTTTAATTAGAAATAATCTAGTTCCAGCCGTACTTGGAAAAGTACTTGCTTGCAGGAGATGGCTACAAAATAAAGGAGAAATGATGGAAAAATATATTGGATGTAGACATGTGGTAAACATATGGATGGATGGGCCCAGAAACCCAATTAAACATCTACAAATGGGCTAAACCACCATACTACTAGGACAAGGAACCACAAGAGGAGGCCCACGAGAAAAATGGGGCCCAATGGGCCAGCCTCGGGTTTGGCCGAACTGCACCATTCGGTCGAACCGCCTTAGGCCCCAATCATCCCGACCTTCCACGTGTACATCCTGGATTGCTTGCCAATGACGTGGAAGGGTGTTTCAGACAATTTCAATCGCAAAAAACATGATTATCAAGCTATAAAAGGACTCCTGATTATCCATTCCAACACACACCAAGGAGGAGCACTTCCATGGAGCTCTCTCAAAGTTAAACATTTTGTTTTACTACTAGTGGAGTAGAATAACTCTTGGGGAATAACTCTTGAGTTATTCGAGTTTTTAGATATTCGGCTATAACTCTAGTAGCTTGTATCTCTGTTATAAGACTTATTCCATTAATGACATATTATTCTCTATATAGTTTTGGTCCCTTACTTTATTTGCATAATTATTTGAGTACTAGCTTTAGTTTATACTTGCTAGGTATAAGTTGTATGGCTAGCTTACTAGAGATATGTAATGCTATTGGCTTAATGTTCCAGTATTTGATTACTCTATGTCAGGTACACTAGTGTAGAGTAATATTCATTAGTATAAGCATGGTGCTTAGATTAGTGAATATCATTAAGTGGTGCTATATGCCACGGAACTGTAGAGGTGGGTCGCTGATGGTGGCAGCTCAGATTGGGTATTCCTCCACATGTGTATATAGGGCTAAGATAGGTTCCTGGCAAGGGTGCTCCTCCGCATCTGGTGCCAGTTGGATAGCCATGATGAGTTGTCGTAAGGAACTCGGCAACCAGGGGTGCTTTCTCAATATACCAGGAGGTCAACTCGGCAACCAGGGGTGGTTTCTCGATATACCAGGAGGGCATAGTTAGGAGGTATTGGCCAGTAAGTGTATACTTAAGGACTATATAATAGAGGTATAGAAAATGAGTATTTCTCTATTCTTCTTCACTAAACTAGATTTATTCTTTTATATGAGTATCCTGAGAATATAACTTCTGTGCGTGAACCTACCCATATTTTTCTTTGATTAACCCCTGCATTAGACTTTGATTGACATATGTGTGATAAGCATTAATAATATAGTACTCTCTTACCCTATCTTCCCTAGGGATTATAGAAATGCGATACCTTGGAAATACTTCCGGGTCAAATGCTACAGCGGTATATCCGTGCGCTTGCAGATTACATCTGGGATCAGTAAGAAAATACCGACTAATATTTCTGGCGTCATTGCTTGGTATTTAAATCCTAAGTAATGTCGTTAAGAAATGTCAACAAGGACTAGGGCAACTATTTATAGGCTCCGGGAGGATGGGATCGAGCCCACATCACTGGGAAAAACTCTCAGAAAGTTTAGGTTTTCGCCGAAAAAAGGAAAGATTTGATCCGCGAACTTGGAAAGGATTTGCGTCAGGATTCAAGGGGATTTCTTGGGGTAAAGAAAGAGAAGATCGAGGGGATTCCTTTCCCGCAATCAATTTGGAAAGAGGAGCAACGAGGAGGCCGGATTTGGAATGAAAGGCGATAGCACCGTGCGCATAAGCACAGGAAGGACGCCGCTTGAAGATGACATTGTGTACGAGGAACATAAAGTGGACTTTTTGCCGGATTCCCTAACTTGGCTTGATTGAAGAGGGATGCAAGGCAAACTTTGCAGAGGGAAAGGGCCTGTAGGGAGAGAAAAGGAAGGACACAAAGTAGACCTTGCAGATTTGGCGCAAGAAAAAGAGAGGATTTTAATTACTTTTCCAAATAAATTAATCAATGAAATGATATTTGAATTTTTTAAAAATATTTCCATTGCTCAAATAATTCCAACAAAAATTTTACAAATACTGAAAAACTCAAAGTATTTAAGAAAATTATAACCCAATCATTTAATGATTAATTTATTATGTAAATAATTACTTAAATGTAAATAGTTAAAATTAGTATTGAGCTCTGAAAAATCCGAGAAAATTCCAGAGAGTAGAATTAACCATGAAGAATTTAAGAACAAGTAAATCCAACCATCTCTTATTGGAAATTTTATTTCCCACACTTAACTTCACTTGTAAATTAATGAACATTTAATATAAATTCTAGGAATAATTTATAAATCCAGGAAAATAAAATCAAGGTGTGACATGCACTCTAAGTGGAAAAGTAAAACAATGTATTAATTTTTATGTTGGAATTCTGGGGATGCTTAGTACAGACCGATGCACCCTTGGGTTACTTAGTACAAAGGAATTTACATGGCTACTCTCGTAATAGTGATATGTATGAGGGTAATTACAAACAATATGACCTTAGGCCCTTACTTGGGCGACTAAATGGGCCTCTAGGGGCCATTCGGCCCGCTTGGCTATTGAGGCCATAGCTCTGAGGGCGAAGGGACTCGGTCCTATGACGATGGTCCTGGCTTCGCCCGACGCTTTGCCCCAAATTCTCTATCTTCGTGATCGTCAGACTTTTCTGCCTTCATTTCGCTCAAGCTTGAGGGCGAAGAGACTTAGTTCTATGACGAAGGTTCTAGCTTTGCCTGGCGCTTTGCCTCGAAGTCTTTATCTTCGTGATCCACAGACCCTTGCCGCTTGCGTTCCACCCGGGTGACTATAGATGGTCTTTCAGCTGATCGGTCGAAGGCCCTCGAGGCATTCCTCCAACAGTATTTTTTTAGAAATTTTTTAATATATAAAGTAAGGGTTTGAATAAAATATATGAAAAATTTGAACACAAAATTGAGCTAGATAAAATATCCTAAATACTTTGAGTGTCCAAATATTGTCACGATTTTTCTAGAAATTATTTCAGCATTGGAAGTATTTTTAATAAATGAAACATCATTTGAGGATTTATCTAAATTAAAAAGGAAATAAAATCCTCTTCCTCACCTTTGGGCTGAATCAGGTCCATCTCCTATCTCCTCGACGCTTGTCCCAAGCCACACCATCTCTCTCCCCTCCCTCTGCCAAAGTCCGTTTTACCTCCCTCCTTCAAGCGGCCAAGATGCACAGAAAGTCCACTTTACGCCCCCCAGCTACGGTTTCATCATAAACCTCTTGCACGTGCACTGTAGCTGACGCCACCACCTCCACCAAATTCAGCCTCCTCATTGCTCCTCTTTCCAAATTGATTGCGGGAATGAAATCCCCTTGATCTTCTCTACCTTTCCCCTAAGAAATTCCCGAAAATACCGAAACTAATCCCACAAATTTCGGCCAGGTATTATCCCAACGAACTCGGGATAAACCTTAATTTTTCCTTCACCGAATCCCCTCAAATCTTATCCCATATCTCCCTCCTGAGGAATATCAGCAAAGAGGATTTGATGAATCTATTAAACGAATGTCTTGCAGAAAATCTCCTACTGTGCAGCCTCAATTTTGGAGTAATAACACTCCTTCCGAAAGTTTAAGAAACAAACATAATACAACAATATATAGACCAACTTGTCTATTGAATGTCAGTTTTGAAATTTTCACCGCGGTTGCAACTAACAAAAAAAATGCTCTGACTGATCATATGGTGAGCTCTACACAAATTGCCTTCATGCGAGGATGCAACATCCAAGGTTGTGGTGTAATTCTATGCGAGACAGTACATGAATTGCATCACAACAACTTGAATTTGGTTCCAAACTTTCTTTACTTATTGCAAACTGTGATAAAGTACTTAACTTTCTGGATATTCTTGAGGAATCTCAGCTGCTGTTAGTGCCTGAGCTTATTTTCAGAAGAATTGTTAAGAATCAAATTGCAACTCTGCTTGCTTATAAGCTTGCTTACTGGAAAAAGAGATGTAGGCAAAATTGGGCTCAATTTGGGGGAGAAAACACTAAGTTCTTTCATGCCATGGCTACTTTCAGGAGAAATGCCATAACTCAGTTGACTACTCCTGATGGAGTTGATGTCTGTGATCATGATAGTAAAGCTGCTCTGCTGTTCCAAACCTACAAAGATAGATTGGGTGTTTCTGCACCCACTGCTATGGCTTTTGATCTGGATGAGCTTTTCAGTCCCAAAGATGATCTAAATGATTTGGTCAGGCCCTTCTCTACCGAGGAAATTGATTTGGTTATCTCTCACTTACCCAATGACAAGGCTCCTAGGCCTGATGGATTTAATGGTTTGTTTTTTAAGAAATGTTGGACATTCATTGCCCAGGATTTTTATAGATCCTTTGCAGATTTTCATGCTGGGATAGCAAACCTGAAGGCCCTGAACTACTCTTTTATAACTCTCATTCCAAAGAAAAGCTCTCCTTAGTTTGCTAATGACTACAGACCAATCTCCTTGATGAATAACTCGGTCAAGATAATTTCTAAAGCAATGGCTGACATGGTACTAGAGAAAATGACTTCTTTAGTTCACCATAACCAATATGGTTTTATCAAGTCAAAGACAATACAAGATTGTTTGCGCTGGGCCTTTGAATACCTCCATCAGTGCAAGCATTCTAGAAGGGAAATTGTTTTGTTCAAGCTTGATTTTGAAAAGGCCTTTGATATGATAGAGCACTCTGCCATTCTTAGTATAATGCAGTCAATGGGTTTCCTTGCACAATGGATTGGCTGGATTTCTTCTCTATTTACTTTTGCTTCCACTGCTGTTTTGCTTAATGGAGTTCCAGGAAAGCTTTTTCCTTGCAAAAGAGGAGTGAGGCAAGGTGATCCATTATCTCCTCTTCTTTTTGCAATTGGAGCACATATTTTACAGGCCGTTGTTAACAAAGGACATCAAAAAGGTCTCTTTCATCTTCCTATTCCTGTGAATGGAGATTCAAATTTTCCTATCATTCAATATGTAGATGATACTCTGCTTTTTATGCAAGCCTCTGCTCCTCAGCTTCTTGCTTTAAAGGCTATCCTTAACACAGTTGCCTCTTCAACTAGCTTGAGAGTGAATTTTTCCAAGTCCTGTACGATCCCCCTAAATCTGAGTGATGAGAATGCTCAGTGCTTGGCCTCTACTTTTGGTTGCTCGATAGGAAGTCTGCCTTTCACGTATCTTGGCCTTCCTCTCAGTTGTCATAAGCCAAAAGTGATAGATTTCTCCCCCCTCACTGATAGAATTGAAAGAAGATTGGTTGCAACTTCAGCTTTTCTCTCCTATGGTGATAGGCTCACTATACTTAATTCGGTCTTATCTACAATGCCAACTTACTATATGTGTTCCTTGCAACTTCCTGTAGCTGTCATTGAGAATATTGACAAAGCTAGAAGACATTTCCTTTGCAGAGGGAAGGATTTAAATTCCAATAAAAAATCTCTTGCAGCTTGGGGAAAAGTTTGTAGACTAAAGAAGAAAGGAGGATTAGGAGTGATCGACTTAAGAGTACAAAACAAAGCTCTGCTTTTAAAACAACTTGGCAAGTTTTTTAACATGCAGCTACACATTCCTTGGGTCAAGTTGGTCTGGTCCACTTATTATCTGCACAAGCTGCCTTAGAGTGCAAATCTGTGTGGCTCCTTTTGGTGGAAAGATATTCTTCAACATGAAACCATTTTCAGGGGGCTTGCCCGCCCAATTATCAACAGTGGATCCACAGTTAGTTTTTGGAATGATCTTTGTAATGGAAAGGTTATGGCTCAAACTTTTCCCACTTTGTTCTCTTTTGCAAAGCACAAATCTGATAGTGTAGCCCAACACCTTGCAAGGACTGTGGATGACCAATTTCATTTGCCTCTCTCAGTCCAAGCTTATGATGAGTACAAGAACTACTTGGAAGGTTTATCACAGATTTCAATCAATTCACAGCCTGATAGATGGAGTTATATTTGGGGAAATGAAATTTACTCCTCACAGAAGTTCTATAAGCTTTTCTTTTGGTCTCTTCAACCTCCAGTTACTCTACCCTGGATTTGGAAGTGTAAAGCTTGCTTCTTGCTTGGCTAATGTTTTTGGATAGAGTAAACACAAGAGATCTTTTAGAGAGATAACATTGTAAGCCTCCGAATGTGCCCTCTACATGTGTCATGTGTCTTCAGGAGCAAGGGAGACAAGAGATCACTTATTTTTTGATTGCCCTTTTGCTGCTTCCTGCTAGGACTTGATTGGATTTTCCTGGGATACATCTCTTGAGTTTCATCAAATGATTCAAATACAAAGGCTCGGCTTTACCAGCTCTTGCTTCATGGAAATATTTCTGGTGGCTGCATGGCTCTTGTGGAAACAGAGAAATGATCAAATTTTTAGGGATGTTTCTCCCTCTCCTCGTAAATGGAAAGCAAGTCTTGAAGAGGAATTAAGTCTACATTTACGTAGACTTAGAGTAGTTCTAAGACCGCACTTTCAATCATGGATTGACAACTTACAATTCCTTTGTATAGTTCCTTTTAAATTAATGAAAATTACCGTGGGGGCTTCCCCCACTGTTTCCCGGTCAAAAAAAACACAACTTGAATTTGGTGATCTCAAAGGTGGATCAAAACATAACTTGCCAGCTGATCAAAATTGTTGTTTCTCTAACAATAAGGAGACAATTAAACACCTTTTCTTTTAATGCCGATTATACTATTTTGTTTTGTCCATCATTTATGTGCCATCTGGAATTATTCCACCTGATAGTGTTTCACATGTGTTCACTAGTTAGCTTTTGGGTATTCTAAAAGATATGCAACCATATGTCCTATTAGGCGCGGCTGATACATGTAGGTTGCTTTGGTTATGCAGGAACTATATAGGTTTTTGATAGAAAAGTTATTTATTCTCCCATGCAGGTCATATTTTTAACTATCCATTGGCTGAGAACCTAGGTTATACTACAAAAGCTGATCTCACTGGATTTTGTTATTGCGGCGTGTCTACGCTTGGAGGAGATTGTCAATGAGTGTTTTACCTAGGAACATGGGTGGCGATCTACTCTTAGTATTAATGGTCCTTAATGCTTCTTGTACTTCCTTTCTTTTAAATTGGTTCGTGTGTGTTTTAGCTATGTGCATCCTTATCATAGAAAGGCCAGCAGTGTTCTCTGCGTAGTTGTATCACCTTGATGTAATTAAATGAGTTCAATAAATGCATCCGTTATCCAAAAAAAGTGACCTCTTACCATGGCCATGCACAAGACACCTGGCTGCTCGCCAATGACATGTTATTGGGAGAAATGCGCGGTGGACCAAAGACTTGGCACATATGCATGCAACCAACCAATTTTTGACCACAAAGCTCACGCGGTCCTAGGCCATCGCCTTGCAATATTTAAAGCAATCACGTCACATTTTTATAATAGCAAGCGACTCATCAATCTCGGATAGCTACTTCTTGCTGCATTGAATCATCCCTCATCAAATCATTAGGATATCTATTTCACGATGGCGAAGGCCATCGCACTAATCCTTGTGGTTATTACAGTGTCAACCATGTTAGCCTCACCCATCGAATGCGCCAGCAAGATTACTGGTGCCGTCCCAGTTTTAGCATCCGCTTACAACTTTACGGCAATGATAGATATCTTCAAAGTGGCCATGTTAGTGCCAACGGAGGATTGTACCACCAATGTTGACAGGTGCATAAGTGGAACATGCTCCTACATCCAAAAGGCCTTAGATGGTGTTGTTGCTGCAGCCCTACCAGCAAAAAGGTCAGAAACTAAGGAGGCCACGTCCAAGCAGGCTACGATTGCTGCCTCTACTCTGGACAAGGCCAAAGCTACAGGAGAAAAGAAACAAGTTGCTGCAGTTTCCATCGCCTACATGATTGCTGCTGATGCGGTTGACGCAGCCGCACCCGCTGACAAGTTTAGAGTAATGGATGAAACATTCAAAGCAGCCGCTGCTCCTATCGCTTGAGGGAGCAACACCTCATCTAATCCATCCATCAATGAAATTGGCACATGCTACCACAACCAACACCTGATGCACCTAGTAGCATCACGATATATCCTTCATGTAAAGCTCTTATTGTTTAAACTAATGTAATTGCCGGGTTTTTTTACTATAGTCTGACTCATCCTAATAACTTGTCACATTGGCTCAGGGCGCTGTTGATCGAGCCGTATGGCTAGATAAGCCATAGTCATATGAATTGTCTATTTTGCTTTGTATTGTAATTTATGAATTGGACTTTCATATGTATATTCCTGCATACCCCCACTCATGTATACATTAGGAATATTGTACAATATGAATTTAACATGCCGTAAATGTATACGTATGCAACATTAACTAAACTCACAGTCCCAACATACAAGTCAACAGAAAAAGGTTAATTATGAGAAAATGTTTGTGTGATCTTGAACCCCACAATTTTACTCTAGGAGGTTATCTTCTTGACAAATAATTTGATAGTTTTTTTTACGATTAACGGTTTGAGACCCATATAGTGGTTTCTAACAGAGCATGTGGACTTCATATGCGTTATTTCTGCTGGAGCTCTGCTCACCTCCTTTTCCATGTCATTGGCACAGTAACTTGCTCATATGACTTCTTGTCCATGCCATTGGCAGAAGAACATGATAGCTAGAACCCAACTCAGCTTTTGCCATAGGTATCAACAGCCATAACAAAAGAGAAAGGTGTGCTTGAACCCAAAGGAAATAAATGGAAAACTAGAAGGAAAAGATTGCTCTAGACCGCTAGCGAAAATTCACTAATCCTATTCTTTTGTGTGTGCTCCTATTGTATAAAATGCAACTGAGTGATCATAAAAATTATATTTCGATATTTATTGACCCGACGTGATGTTTTTAGGCTCGATTTTCAGTCCACCATGCACATGTCTTAAGTTATTTATATGTATTTATTTACGTTATGTCAAGTATACCATTAAGTGACAAATTTTAGGAGAAATTACAATGCATGGGAGTTATTGTTTTTTATCGAACCTTATGCTCATGATAATGTCCAGATGAGTGTATCAATTTAATTTATTAGAGTTTCCACTGGTTATGTTGGGATATTTAAGTTGCATGTTCTTTAGAGAATGAAGTTATTAAGTCATTCTATTAAATTAGTTGCCTCTAGTTTTTAATTAATGCTCATCAGACCTACTATGCAATGCAATTAAATTCCAAAAACACTTAAAAGGACTCAAGTCACACACCATACATTGTTTTCATGCAAGATGCTATGTTTTACTTTTATTTTTAAATTGAAAGGAAAAAGTTTTAAATTATTCTCAAATTTTCATATGGTTTGAGCTCACCTAGGGCTTTGGTGCAAAAAATTTAAGATTTCTATTAATGAAGAACTTATCTTAAATGTTTATCTGCAAAACTTCAAATTTAAAATTTTGGGTATATTATAGATCTATCACCCCTAAAATAAATCTCGTCCCCGAGATTTGAATTGTGGCTCCGATGGTAATGATTGTCAGGTGTAGGTTGGCTTTCTGATAATAAGACAACGTTATCAGTTTCAGTTATTTATAAAATCTTTCAAACATACCCGATTTAATATTTTGAAAAAAAATTTTCCTTAAAAAGGTCACTAGTTGATCTTCCTATGAACACTTCTTCCACTAAAGGAATGAGAATTTATAAAAACTTTTAAGAAAATAAGAACTCTTATTCAACAGAGGGTGGAGCGGTTACAGCGAGTGTGGTTCGTAGGGCTTGTAACCTGTTGGTAAGGCATCTCTAGAGGTGGCCAATACATCAAGGTTGAAGCAAAGTATAGCTTTTTGAAGCCTACGGTTCTAATCTAACTCTGTTAATGTGGAGATTATGAGTACCATATACCCACAAGTCTAATTATCCGACTGGATATTGGGGATATGTAATGTATATTGAATATATATGATATTAGGGCTCGGGTATTATGTTGGCTTGGTTATCAAGGCATGGTTAGTAGTCCTGGTTTTTTAAGATTGTAAATTAGTTATATAAGATTTAGACCGTAAGGGGATAAATCTTATCTTGTAAACCCTCATCTTTCGGATATATAAGGAGGACAGGGTGCCCCTTGCGGGCATAAGCACAATTAGATCGTCAGAATAATACATAATTCGGCGGATTCAATCCCCAAATAGGAGTAGGGTATTACTTCTTCGTGAAGGCCTGAACCTGTCTAAATCTTTTGTTTCATAACCCATCTACTTTCCTACCTTGTTTGCTACCCCTTTTCATATTGCCGAATTCTAGTCTCGACAGTTGGCACGCCAGGTAGGGGAGCGTCAAGTTCATCGCCGACCAAGTAAGATGGGATCGTCATCAGGCATCGACAACCAGAGCCTTTCCTCCTGGGCTTCATCACCGACGGCTTCGGCAAAATCACCCTCCTCGACTCGGCGTCAAACCAGTCGGGAGGAAACACCACCTCTTGGCCGCTAGGTTTAACTAACGCGGCCAGGACCAGCGCCAAGATACTCTCCCGCAAGATGGCTTTGAACCACTCGGGAAAAGCGTCTACACCAACTTCTCTTCCCACGTCAAGACCACTTCAACATGAACAAGAGTACCCGACGATCATCATGGAGCTACCGCTAGATTTGACCACGATTTCTGGATTAGGGTCACCATCCCCTCGTGGGCTGAGATCCGATCCGATCTCGTTCAAGATCAGATCTAGCTTCAGGGAAGTCAACGTCGTGCTCCCGCCACTCGGATCCTGCTTTACCACCAAGCTCGCCGCCTACGCCAGTTCCTCGGAGGAAAGTGTCCACGGCAACCCGCCCAACGCTGAGATTGGAGATGGCTCCGACCTCGACGACGACTACACTCCGGTCTTCAACGGAGTGTTCATGGTGAACAACGAGACCGATACCGAAGTAGCCGCAAGACTGCAAGTAGAAGAGGCAACCCGAGCTGGAGTCGAGCAAGAAAGGATCCGACTGGAACAAGAACGCGCCAGATTAGATGAAGATAGAGCCAGGCTGGAACAAGAGCGACAAGCCCAAGCTGAACAAGAACGCCAACATAGGGAAGCCTAGACGCAAGATGTAGGGAAGATGAAGAATGCAGAAATAGAGATCTGGCTACGGTAGGGCGAAGAGCGAGAAATCAAATCAGACAGACTATCGTCGACAACACCAACGTGTTCCTCATGCCACAACAAAACGCCATTGGAGCGGTCACCCTCCTTCACGCGTTACTCGGTGCTGCTTCGGCTCACGTCACCCCGCTGATCAACAAAGTGAAGACCCTTGTTGCAGTGACCGTCCCGAATGCCGAAGCAAGTCGACAACCCAGTGAGTCAACATCAAGAGCACCGGGCGGCAGTGCAAGAATGAGAGACAGCAAGAGCAAGACCAACTCATGCACTGACCACAACAGCGGATCACGCCGAGATCAGTCGGCTCAGTCACCTATGGGCCACTTCGCTCGGCCGTCTCACCACACCAGAGATCGAAGAACTCACTCCAACTACGCAACTCTTACCCAGGGCTTCAATCGACCTAAGGGACACCCTCAACCAGAGACAAAGAGAAAGAGGCATTGTTATTCAAGACGATGAGGATTGCGACGGTATCCCCGCCTTCACTAGCAACCTGCGTTGAGTGAATTGGCCGACCGGCTTCAAGCCAACCGACATCGAGAAGTATGACAGCGAAACCGACCCCGAGTCGTGGTTAACCGTCTACACACTCGCAATTTGCGCAGCAGGAGGAGACAGCAAAGTCATGGCAAACTATTTCTCGGTGGCGCTGACTGACTCAGCCAGAAACTGGCTCACAGGGTTACCACGAGGCACAATCGGTTCCTGGAGCAAGCTCTATGACCACTTCGTCGTCAACTTCCAGGGCATTTTCGAGCATCCTGGGACACACTTCGAGTTATACAATGTCGTCCAAAAGCCGGACGAGACCCTACATGAGTACATACGGTGTTTCTCCGAGAAGCACAACAAGATTTCTGACGTTACCGACGACAACATCATCACCACATTTACACGGGGGCTTCGCAATGATCTGTTGATCGGGAAATTCAGCCGCAAACCTCCGAAGACAGTCAAGCAGATGTTTGAGAAGGCCAACGAATACGCTAAATCAGATGACGCAGTCAAGGCATCAAGGCAGTTGGCAGGAAGCTGGAAGAAGAAGGATAACGACACTATGGAAGGACCCAGTGACAGCGGTGGGAAGCACAAGAATCGCAAGCGTAAACCTGAAGATCTAGTCGCCACCACTTCAAACCACCAAAGCCAATGTCCCCGAGTCACCTCCTACGAGAGGATAATGAACGGCCCCTGCATGCACCATCCTAATAAGCGACACGTGGCCAAGGATTGTTTCATCTACAAGCAGTTCGCGGAAAAATACACCGGCCAAATCAAGAAACCGGCTAAAGGAGAAGGAACTTCTGCGTAAAAGAAGAACGATGACGAGCTAAGCCAAGGGGCGTACTGTGGACACCCCGAGTATTATACCATCCAGTGTCCAACGCGACCACCACATACAATTGGAGGAGTGGGATCCAAACACGCATAAATAGCCACTCGTCCCAATGTGCCCATGGTCGCGGTTGACACCTTTTGCTATAATAACCGGAATGCCGAGTAGTGATTGCAAGAGATAACCATAAGATAGCTTGCCAGTCCACTCCGTCATATGCTCGTCAAACCACACGAAGGCAGTGACCAAAAACATACCCCAGTGACTCGATCCATAAGCGCTATCCCCAATTATCTCAAGCGATCAAAACCCGTTGCTTATGCTTAGCTAGTCCCCAGGAATGCGACCAGCCTCACACTTTCATCGCAAGCAATTAATAAACATAGCAAGTACCATAATAGGGTTAAAGTGCAGCGAGGTACATGACACATAATAGGGTCCGAGGTCCCAACATACAACACATAAATATAGAAGCAGAAGTCTCAGATAGAGCTCATAAGCAAAAGATAAAACTAGTGGTGCCACAACCCCACTAGGGCAAACCAACCGGGCAAGAGCCAAGCTGCAAGAGATCACTCATCGCCCTCGCCACCCTCGGCAGAGCAATGACCACACAAGAAGCATAACTCATAACCGGTATCCTCACCAGAAACAGCGGCGCCGGCTTAAGTACAAGATTGTACTTGCAAGTCTTACCCAAAATTATATATATATAAGGGAGAGAGAAGTATGCAAGCTTTCTAGCCTATAGTGGGTCTCTAGGTTCAAAATTTGCATAAAGCTAATTTTATTGAGCAATTAGTGAGTAAAATAAGTAAGGACGAGCAAATCTAGCATCATTTTAATTTATGGACAGCAAGTATATAATTTTGAAATGTATAAGCAAATGAGCCAAATCGAAGCTCTCATCATCAACCATGGACTACCAAAGTCCATACCAACATGGCACAACATGCCAACCCCACCATCAAACATAATCCCATCCATAATAATCCACATTTGATGCTAACATAACTAACACATCAAACATTGTCCATAACCAAGGACGCGGCTATTCGAATACATTATACTCTGATCAGAGGTGTACAACTGGACCCACACGAAATGAACAAGGATCAAATGCTACACACCCCGTCGAGTGCGGTACACAAGTGATTCAAGCTCATTACATGCTCTTTCTGAGCCCCACCCCAACCACCTATACCACGCTGGGGTTCCCGACGACTCAGTCACGTGCGTCCGTGATGTGACCAAGGCGGGCGCGCCACGCGGGAGGCACCCTCGGCTAAACCTAGGTACCCGAGGCCCTCCAAAGGCTACCTGCCTCACGACTCTCCAACGTGGTATAAATGATCACAGTAGAACTAGTTAGAAAAAGCCAGTCCAAAATAAGGCATGTGGTAAGTACGTAGGGTACTTGATTAGATGTCAAAATGTTCGATCCTTAACGACCTAGACAGGGCTACTTGCATCAGGGGAAACCAACCTCCCATCATCGCCCTATCACCCGTCCAAGTCCAACATATTTCATCAACCATTATTTAGTGTAAATACTCAAGTTTTATGCCCAATAATGCAAGTTGTCTATATACCAAAATTAATAGCACTGTCCATCCCTATAGGTCTATTAGCACTAAGCATGACTAAGCATTAATGAATAACACATCCCAAGTAATCCCAACCAGTGGTAATAGGGTATAAGGACAGCAATATCACAAGAACTAAATGCATAAATAGGTTCTACCCATACACCACAACCCGACAATATTAATATCTAGGCAATGCATGCATATATATACATATAGATTGCAACCAAATCATTTTTAGAGATAACATATGTCCTATATGCTTAGGTGCTTGCCTTCCTGCTGAGGGTAGTCACTATCCTCCCCTGGATATGGCTCGTTACTCTCCAGAATCTCCGAATCTATCGAAAAGAAGCAATATGCGAATAAGAGCCAAATAAACATGCACATGCAAAATGATGAATAAATTATGAAATAAATACAGTTGGTAGATCATATTTTAACTAGAATTTAGGTGAAAGAATCACCAGATTATCACTTATGGTTTGGGAGATATGAAAATGATAAGCTCTCAGGTGCTGAAAATGACAGTTCTGCGAATAATTAAGTCTACTTTAGAGCATTACAAGAAACTTGCAACTCAAATCAAGTTTTTGCAAGTATGATTAATTTTTGTGGGAATTAAATCATTCACAGGTCCTAAGAAAAATTATTTCACAGCTATATGTGTTGCCATTATTTATATATGGGTTTTACAAGTTAAAAACATATGAATGCTAAATAAACTCCTAAACATGATTTAAAAGGTAGTTTTGTAAAAAACAACACCACAACAGCAAAGAGTAGTAAAATATAAGCTCAACAAAAATGGTTTCACAATTTTAGCTTTTACCAACAATTTCTTACGAATTTATTAAGAGCTAGACCACGCAAGGGATACATATAGATATTTATATTTTTACTGGGAAAACCAGTACAAAAGTTGGTCATTTTTATTTTACAACATTGAAGAGCTCTGTTTTATGAATCTATAGGAATTTGGTTAACTGAATTCGGAGTTCATATGAATTAGTTACGGATTTTTAAAGTTCATACCTCTATCAGCTCAAAAGCTATCTCAGAATTCGATTTCTATTTTCACTCCCTTTTTCTCCAACTTCCACCGGACTTCGATCACATGCCAGCAACCTGGACGTAGGGTCGTGCGATGCTAAGGCCTCGGGCTGATGGTAAGAGATGGAGCAAGGCCTCGGGCTGATGGCAAGAGACGTTGCCTAGGGCTGCTTCAACCGAAATCAAAATAGATGAACTCGGGGTGAGTTCCAGCCAGCTGCAGCAAAGGAGTGGACAACCTATAGAACGTTGCTATAGATGTTCAACATGGAGGGAATTCAAAAGAGGCACCATGGATGAAAAGGAAACTCACCAAATGGAAGAAAACAAAATGCTGCTGCTGCAGCCCAGCAGGCTGAAACCACCACTCTCTTATTCCATCTCGATCTCTCTCAACTCTCGATGCATGTGCACGATGTTGGGATGGATGGAAAGCTTGGATGATGGGGATTGTTGTGGTCTAACATGCAGGGATTGATCTTGCGCTATTGGATGGGATTTGGGGAGGAGAGGTGAGATGAGAGCTCAGCTTGAGGAAGAAAAGAAAGAACAAGCAGTGAAGATGAAAGGGGAGGAAGAAGAAGGGGTTTTCTCTGCCCCCCCTTAAGTCCTGAGGTGGGAGCACGCCCATGGGTGTGTTGTGGGGCTAAAGAGGCACCCAAGGTCAGTGACAAGTGGGCACAAGTCGTGGCTATCTATGAGGGTGAGACAGGTGGGTGAAAAACTGACTATAGATTTGTTCTTGCAATTTCCAGGATTTATTTTCTTTCCCTCTTGGTAAATTCAATTTGACCCTGTAAAACTAGTTCAACAATTCAGGAATTTGGTGTGGTGATAGGTGTTGGTTTATAGGTTCCATTTTTGAAGGTTTCACACATAAATTCCAAGTATTTTAAATCTGGTGAAAAGATCAAATTGGTTAGACTGAAAGTTGGTTTGATTTTTTAGGAGGCCAAAACATAGAGTAAAAATTCCACAAAATTTATATTTAGTGATGACAAATAAACTAATATTTTAATAAAACATTAAACATGTATACTTCTGTTCAAGCTATTGCTCAAATAGAAGTGGTGACAATTTTGCCAATTAGAGTTAATTTTGTTATCGCATATGATCAAATTGCAATATAGAAAATATGAAATCTAAAGGAAAATAAATGCACTTCTAAATACCTGGTTATGATCCTAGGGCTGTTACAGCCCTCCCCCCTTGAAAACAATCTCGTCCTCGAGATTGTGACGCGCCGGTGAAGAAGGAAGGATAGTTATTTCGGAGATGATCCTCACGTTCCCAAGTGGCTTCATCCTCAGTGTGGTTCCTCCAGTGAACTTTGAGGAATGGAATTGAGCGATTGCGAGTAACACGCTTCATTTGGTCGAGGATGCGAATTGGATACTCGCTATAAGAAAGATCGGGTTGTAGGTCAAGATTTTCAACCTTTGTTTGTTCGGTTGGAACCCGGAGGCATTGCTTCAGTTGTGAAACATGGAAAACATTGTGAAAAGCTGAGAGTGATGGTGGAAGGTCCAGCTTGTAAGTAGGCTAGCTTGGTAGCTACTGTTGTAGGAGAATTTGGCGTACGGGAGACATTTTTCCCACTTTTCTCCATAATCAAGGACACAAGCTCTTAACATATCCTCTAAGATTTGATTTACCCTTTCGGTTTGGCCTCCAGTTTGTGGGTGATACGCAGTGCTAAAAGAGAGTTTTGTTCCCATAGCCTCGTGTAGACACTTCCAAAAATGAGAAGTGAATTGTGGTCCACGGTCCGATATAATTTTTGCTGGTGCTCCATGAAGGCATACAATGCGAGTGACATACAACTCCGCCAAATTAGTAACTTTTGATGTGGAATGAACGGGTAGAAAATGAGCCGATTTTGTGAGTCGATCGACAATTACCCAAATGCAGTCGTTGCCATTCTGGGAGGTGCGTAGACCGGTGATAAAATCCATTCCAATTTCTTCCCACTTCCATATGGGAATAGGGAGTGGTTGGAGAGTGCCCGCTGGTCTTAGATGTTCGGCTTTCACCCTTCGGCAAGTGTCGCACTCGGCAACATACCGTGCAACCTCCCGCTTCATACGGGTCACCATAATTTTTGCTTTAGGTCTTGGTACATCTTGGTACTACCCGGATGGATTGAGAAAGGAGAGTTGTGGGCTTCACTAAGGATTAGTTGTTTCAGTTTGCGATGGTTAGGCACAACCAAGCACTTCCCGAACCATAAAACACTATCTGAATCTTGGGTAAAACATTGAGCCTTGCCTTCGGCCATTTTAGCTCGGATTCGAGCCATACCTTTGTCATCTTTTTGGGCCTCTTTGATCTGGTCATAGAGAAAAGGTTTCACTTCTAGGGTAGCAAGGGAACCATGTGGTACCATTTCTAAACCAAGTTTATGAATTTCCGAACATAAGGTCTCCGATCGGCATTTTACCGACAAGCAATTGCATTGCGGTTTTTGGCTCAACACATCAGCAACAACATTAGCCTTCCCCGGGTGATAATGTAGACCCATGGAATAATCCTTGATGAGTTCTAACCACCTTCTTTGC
>AVCL02000012.1:0-74524 GCA_000573905.2 Oryza punctata | reverse complement strand
ACTCATGTTTCGGTGCTTTTTTGAACTTTTTGTTCCGGCTAAAAACATCGCAACAACGTGAGCCAATATCGGCGGTTAATTGACAAAAGTTCGCCGCGCGAGTTACGACGTGATTTTTTCGACACGGACGCACCCAATCCACACCAATATGTCCAAAACTCATGTTTTGGTGCTTTTTCAACTTTTTCGTTCCGGGTTAAAACATCGCAACAACGTGAGCCAATATCGGAGTTAATTGACAAAGGTTCGCCGCGCGAGTCACGAAGTGATTTTTCGACACGGACGCACCCAATCCACACTAATATGTCCAAAACACATGTTCCGGTGCTTTTTGAACTTTTTCGTTCCGGCTAAAAACATCGCAACAACGTGAGCCAATATCGGCGTTTAATTGACAAAAGTTCGCCGCGCGAGTCACGGAGTGATTTTTCGACACGGACGCACCGAATCCACACCAATATGTCCAAACCTCATGTTTTGGTGCTTTTTGAACTTTTTCGTTCCGGCTAAAAACATCGCAACAACGTGTGCCAATATCGGCATTAAATGACAAAAGTTCACCGCGCGAGTCACGAAGTGATTTTTCGACACGGACGCACCGAATCCACACCAATATGTCTAAAACTCATGTTTTGGTGCTTTTTGAACTTTTTCGTTCCGGCTAAAAACATCGCACCCATGTGAGCCGATATAAGTCAATATTAGCATTAATTGACAAAAGTTTGTCGCGCGAGTCACGACGTGATTTTTCGACACGGACGCACCCAATCCACACTAATATGTCCAAAACACATGTTCCGGTGCTTTTTGAACTTTTTCGTTCCGGCTAAAAACATCGCAACAACGTGAGCCAATATCGGCGTTAATTGACAAAAGTTCGCCGCGCGAGTCACGGAGTGATTTTTTGACACGGACGAACCGAATCCACACCAATATGACCAAAACCCATGTTTTGGTGCTTTTTGAACTTTTTCGTTCCGGCTAAAAACATCGCAACAACGTGTGCCAATATCGGCATTAAATGACAAAAGTTCACCGCGCGAGTCACGAAGTGATTTTTCGACACGGACGCACCGAATCCACACCAATATGTCCAAAACTCATGTTTTGGTGCTTTCTGAACTTTTTCGTTCCGGCTAAAAACATCGCTACAACGTGAGCCGATATCGGCAATAAATGACAAAAGTTCGCCGCGCGAGCGACGAAGTGATTTTTCGACACGGATGCACCCAATCCACACCAATATGTCCAAAACTCATGTTTTGGTGCTTTTCGAACTTTTTCTTTCCGGCTAAAAACATCGCAACAACGTGAGCCAATATCGGCAATAAATGACAGAAGTTCGCCGCGCGAGCCACAAAGTGATTTTTCGACACGGATGCACCCAATCCACACCAGTATGTCCAAAACTCATGTTTTGGTGCTTTTTGAACTTTTTCGTTCCGGGTTAAAACATCGCAACAACGTGAGCCAATATCGGCGTTAATTGACAAAAGTTCGCCGCGCGAGTCACGGAGTGATTTTTCGACACGGACGCACCGAATCCACACCAATATATCCAAAACTCATGTTTTGGTGCTTTTTGAACTTTTTCGTTCCGGCTAAAAACATCGCAACAACGTCAGCCAATATCGGCGTTAATTGACAAAAGTTCGCCACGCGAGTCGCGAAGTGATTCGTCGACACGAATGCACGCAATCCACACCAATATGTCCAAAACTCATGTTTTGGTGCTTTTTGAACTTTTTCGTTCCGGGTTAAAACATCGCAACAACGTGAGCCAATATCGGCGTTAATTGACAAAAGTTCGCCGCGTGAGTCACGGAGTGATTTTTCGACACGGACGCACCGAATCCACACCAATATGTCCAAAATTCATGTTTTGGTTCTTTTTCAACTTTTTCGTTCCGGGTTAAAACATCGCAACAACGTGAGCCAATATCGGCGTTAATTGACAAAAGTTCGCCGCGCGAGTCACGGAGTGATTTTTTGACACGGACGAACCGAATCCACACCAATATGACCAAAACCCATGTTTTGGTGCTTTTTGAACTTTTTCGTTCCGGCTAAAAACATCGCAACAACGTGTGCCAATATCGGCATTAAATGACAAAAGTTCACCGCGCGAGTCACGAAGTGATTTTTCGACACGGACGCACCGAATCCACACCAATATGTCCAAAACTCATGTTTTGGTGCTTTCTGAACTTTTTCGTTCCGGCTAAAAACATCGCTACAACGTGAGCCGATATCGGCAATAAATGACAAAAGTTCGCCGCGCGAGCGACGAAGTGATTTTTCGACACGGATGCATCCAATCCACACCAATATGTCCAAAACTCATGTTTTGGTGCTTTTCGAACTTTTTCTTTCCGGCTAAAAACATCGCAACAACGTGAGCCAATATCGGCAATAAATGACAGAAGTTCGCCGCGCGAGCCACGAAGTGATTTTTCGACACGGATGCACCCAATCCACACCAGTATGTCCAAAACTCATGTTTTGGTGCTTTTTGAACTTTTTCGTTCCGGGTTAAAACATCGCAACAACGTGAGCCAATATCGGCGTTAATTGACAAAAGTTCGCCGCGCGAGTCACGGAGTGATTTTTCGACACGGACGCACCGAATCCACACCAATATATCCAAAACTCATGTTTTGGTGCTTTTTGAACTTTTTCGTTCCGGCTAAAAACATCGCAACAACGTCAGCCAATATCGGCGTTAATTGACAAAAGTTCGCCGCGCGAGTCGCGAAGTGATTCGTCGACACGAATGCACGCAATCCACACCAATATGTCCAAAACTCATGTTTTGGTGCTTTTTGAACTTTTTCGTTCCGGGTTAAAACATCGCAACAACGTGAGCCAATATCGGCGTTAATTGACAAAAGTTCGCCGCGCGAGTCACGGAGTGATTTTTCGACACGGACGCACCGAATCCACACCAATATGTCCAAAATTCATGTTTTGGTTCTTTTTCAACTTTTTCGTTCCGGGTTAAAACATCGCAACAACGTGAGCCAATATCGGCGTTAATTGACAAAAGTTCGCCGCGCGAGTCACGGAGTGATTTTTCGACACGGACGCACCGAATCCACACCAATATGTCTAAAGCTCATGTTTTGGTGCTTTTTGAACTTTTTGTTCCGGCTAAAAACATCGCAACAACGTGAGCCAATATCGGCGTTAATTGACAAAAGTTCGCCGCGCGAGTCACGAAGTGATTTTTCGACACGGAGGCACCCAATCCACACCAATATGTCCAAAACTCAAGTTTTGGTGCTTTCTGAACTTTTTCGTTCCGGCTAAAAACATCGCACCCACGTGAGCTGATATAAACCAATATTGGCATTAATTGACAAAAGTTTGCCGCGCGAGTCACGACGTGATTTTTCGACACGGACGCACCCAATCCACACCAATATGTCCAAAACTCATGTTTCGGTGCTTTTTGAACTTTTTCGTTCCGGCTAAAAACATCGCAACAACGTGAGCCAATATCGGCGTTAATTGACAAAAGTTCGCCGCGCGAGTTACGACGTGATTTTTCGACACGGACGCACCCAATCCACACCAATATGTCCAAAACTCATGTTTTGGTGCTTTTTCAACTTTTTCGTTCCGGGTTAAAACATCGCAACAACGTGAGCCAATATCGGCGTTAATTGACAAAAGTTCGCCGCGCGAGTCACGAAGTGATTTTTCGACACCGATGCACCCAATCCACACCAATATGTCCAAAACTCATGTTTTGGTGCTTTTTGAACTTTTCGTTCTGGCTAAAAACGTCGCACCCACGTGAGCCGACATAAGCCAATATGAGCATGAATTGACAAAAGTTTGTCGCGCGAGTCACGACGTAATTTTTCGACACGGACGCACCCAATCCACACTAATATGTCCAAAACCCATGTTTCGGTGCTTTTTGAACTTTTTCGTTCCGGCTAAAAACATCGCAACAACGTGAGCTATCGGCGTTAATTGACAAAAGTTCGCCGCGCGAATCACGAAGTGATTCGTCGACACGAATGCACGCAATCCACACCAATATGTCCAAAACTCATGTTTTGGTGCTTTTTGAACTTTTTCGTTCCGGGTTAAAACATCGCAACAACGTGAGCCAATATCGGAGTTAATTGACAAAAGTTCGCCACGCGAGTCACGGAGTGATTTTCGACACGGACGCACCGAATCCACACCAATATGTCCAAACCTCATGTTTTGGTGCTTTTTGAACTTTTTCGTTCCGGCTAAAAACATCGCAACAACGTTTGCTAATATCGGCATTAAATGACAAAAGTTCACCGCGCGAGTCACGAAGTGATTTTTCGACACCGATGCACCCAATCCACACCAATATGTCCAAAACTCATGTTTTGGTGCTTTTTGAACTTTTTCGTTCTGGCTAAAAACATCGCACCCACGTGAGCCGACATAAGCAAATATTAGCATGAATTGACAAAAGTTTGTCGCGCAAGTCACGACGTAATTTTTCGACACGGACGCACCCAATCCAAACTAATATGTCCAAAACTCATGTTTCGGTGCTTTTTGAACTTTTTCGTTCCGGGTTAAAACATCGCAACTACGTGAGCCAATATCGGCGTTAATTGACAAAAGTTCGCCGCGCGAGTCACGGAGTGATTTTTCGACACGGACACACCGAATCCACACCAATATGTCCAAAACTCATGTTTTGGTGCTTTCTGAACTTTTTCGTTCCGGCTAAAAACATCGCTACAACGTGAGCCGATATCGGTAATAAATGACAAAAGTTCGCCGCGCGAGCGACGATGTGATTTTTCGACACGGATGCACCCAATCCACACCAATATGTCCAAAACTCATGTTTTGGTGCTTTTCGAACTTTTTCTTTCCGGCTAAAAACATCGCAACAACGTGAGCCAATATCGGCAATAAATGACAGAAGTTCGCCGCGCGAGCCACGAAGTGATTTTTCGACACGGATGCACCCAATCCACACCAGTATGTCCAAAACTCATGTTTTGGTGCTTTTTGAACTTTTTCGTTCCGGGTTAAAACATCGCAACAACGTGAGCCAATATCGGCGTTAATTGACAAAAGTTCGCCGCGCGAGTCACGGAGTGATTTTTCGACACGGACGCACCGAATCCACACCAATATATCCAAAACTCATGTTTTGGTGCTTTTTGAACTTTTTCGTTCCGGCTAAAAACATCGCAACAACGTCAGCCAATATCGGCGTTAATTGACAAAAGTTCGCCGCGCGAGTCGCGAAGTGATTCGTCGACACGAATGCACGCAATCCACACCAATATGTCCAAAACTCATGTTTTGGTGCTTTTTGAACTTTTTCGTTCCGGGTTAAAACATCGCAACAACGTGAGCCAATATCGGCGTTAATTGACAAAAGTTCGCCGCGCGAGTCACGGAGTGATTTTTCGACACGGACGCACCGAATCCACACCAATATGTCCAAAATTCATGTTTTGGTTCTTTTTCAACTTTTTCGTTCCGGGTTAAAACATCGCAACAACGTGAGCCAATATCGGCGTTAATTGACAAAAGTTCGCCGCGCGAGTCACGGAGTGATTTTTCGACACGGACGCACCGAATCCACACCAATATGTCTAAAGCTCATGTTTTGGTGCTTTTTGAACTTTTTGTTCCGGCTAAAAACATCGCAACAACGTGAGCCAATATCGGCGTTAATTGACAAAAGTTCGCCGCGCGAGTCACGAAGTGATTTTTCGACACGGAGGCACCCAATCCACACCAATATGTCCAAAACTCAAGTTTTGGTGCTTTCTGAACTTTTTCGTTCCGGCTAAAAACATCGCACCCACGTGAGCTGATATAAACCAATATTGGCATTAATTGACAAAAGTTTGCCGCGCGAGTCACGACGTGATTTTTCGACACGGACGCACCCAATCCACACCAATATGTCCAAAACTCATGTTTCGGTGCTTTTTGAACTTTTTCGTTCCGGCTAAAAACATCGCAACAACGTGAGCCAATATCGGCGTTAATTGACAAAAGTTCGCCGCGCGAGTTACGACGTGATTTTTCGACACGGACGCACCCAATCCACACCAATATGTCCAAAACTCATGTTTTGGTGCTTTTTCAACTTTTTCGTTCCGGGTTAAAACATCGCAACAACGTGAGCCAATATCGGCGTTAATTGACAAAAGTTCGCCGCGCGAGTCACGAAGTGATTTTTCGACACCGATGCACCCAATCCACACCAATATGTCCAAAACTCATGTTTTGGTGCTTTTTGAACTTTTCGTTCTGGCTAAAAACGTCGCACCCACGTGAGCCGACATAAGCCAATATGAGCATGAATTGACAAAAGTTTGTCGCGCAAGTCACGACGTAATTTTTCGACACGGACGCACCCAATCCAAACTAATATGTCCAAAACTCATGTTTCGGTGCTTTTTGAACTTTTTCGTTCCGGGTTAAAACATCGCAACAACGTGAGCCAATATCGGCGTTAATTGACAAAAGTTCGCCGCGCGAGTCACGGAGTGATTTTTCGACACGGACGCACCGAATCCACACCAATATGTCCAAAACTCATGTTTTGGTGCTTTTTGAACTTTTTCGTTCCGGCTAAAAACATCGCAACAACGTGAGCCAATATCGGCAATAAATGACAGAAGTTCGCCGCGCGAGCCACGAAGTGATTTTTCGACACGGATGCACCCAATCCACACCAATATGTCCAAAACTCATGTTTTGGTGCTTTTTGAACTTTTTCGTTCCGGGTTAAAACATCGCAACAACGTGATCCGATATAAGCCAATATTGGCATTAATTGACAAAAGTTTGCCGCGCGAGTCACGACGTGATTTTTCGACACGGACGCACCCAATCCACACCAATATGTCCAAAACTCATGTTTCGGTGCTTTTTGAACTTTTTCGTTCCGGCTAAAAACATCGCAACAACGTGAGCCAATATCGGCGTTAATTGACAAAAGTTCGCCGCGCGAGTTACGACGTGATTTTTCGACACGGACGCACCCAATCCACACCAATATGTCCAAAACTCATGTTTTGGTGCTTTTTGAACTTTTTCGTTCCGGGTTAAAACATCGCAACAACGTGAGCCAATATCGGCGTTAATTGACAAAAGTTCGCGGCGCGAGTCACGAAGTGATTTTTCGACACCGATGCACCCAATCCACACCAATATGTCCAAAACTCATGTTTTGGTGCTTTTTGAACTTTTTCGTTCTGGCTAAAAACGTCGCACCCACGTGAGCCGACATAAGCCAATATGAGCATGAATTGACAAAAGTTTGTCGCGCGAGTCACGACGTAATTTTTCGACACGGACGCACCCAATCCACACTAATATGTCCAAAACTCATGTTTCGGTGCTTTTTGAACTTTTTCGTTCCGGCTAAAAACATCGCAACAACGTGAGCTATCGGCGTTAATTGACAAAAGTTCGCCGCGCGAATCACGAAGTGATTCGTCGACACGAATGCACGCAATCCACACCAATATGTCCAAAACTCATGTTTTGGTGCTTTTTGAACTTTTTCGTTCCGGGTTAAAACATCGCAACAACGTGAGCCAATATCGGCGTTAATTGACAAAAGTTCGCCACGCGAGTCAGGGAGTGATTTTCGACACGGACGCACCGAATCCACACCAATATGTCCAAACCTCATGTTTTGGTGCTTTTTGAACTTTTTCGTTCCGGCTAAAAACATCGCAACAACGTTTGCTAATATCGGCATTAAATGACAAAAGTTCGCCGCGCGAGTCACGGAGTGATTTTTCGACACCGATGCACCCAATCCACACCAATATGTCCAAAACTCATGTTTTGGTGCTTTTTGAACTTTTTCGTTCTGGCTAAAAACATCGCACCCACGTGAGCCGACATAAGCAAATATTAGCATGAATTGACAAAAGTTTGTCGCGCAAGTCACGACGTAATTTTTCGACACGGACGCACCCAATCCAAACTAATATGTCCAAAACTCATGTTTCGGTGCTTTTTCAACTTTTTCGTTCCGCCTAAAAACATCGCAACAACGTGAGCCAATATCGGCGTTAATTGACAAAAGTTCGCCGCGCGAGTCACGGAGTGATTTTTCGACACGGACGCACCGAATCCACACCAATATGTCTAAAGCTCATGTTTTGGTGCTTTTTGAACTTTTTCGTTCCGGCTAAAAACATCGCAACAACGTGAGCCAATATCGGTGTTAATTGACGAAAGTTCGCCGCGCGAGTCACGAAGTGATTTTTCGACACGGATGCACCCAATCCACACCAATATGTCCAAAACTCAAGTTTTGGTGCTTTCTGAACTTTTTCGTTCCGGCTAAAAACATCGCACCCATGTGAGCCGATATAAGCCAATATTGGCATTAATTGACAAAAGTTTGCCGCGCGAGTCACGACGTGATTTTTCGACACGGACGCACCCAATCCACACCAATATGTCCAAAACTCATGTTTCGGTGCTTTTTGAACTTTTTCGTTCCGGCTAAAAACATCGCAACAACGTGAGCCAATATCGGCGTTAATTGACAAAAGTTCGCCGCGCGAGTTACGACGTGATTTTTCGACACGGACGCACCCAATCCACACCAATATGTCCAAAACTCATGTTTTGGTGCTTTTTGAACTTTTTCGTTCCGGGTTAAAACATCGCAACAACGTGAGCCAATATCGGCGTTAATTGACAAAAGTTCGCCGCGCGAGTTACGACGTGATTTTTCGACACGGACGCACCCAATCCAAACTAATATGTCCAAAACTCATGTTTCGGTGCTTTTTGAACTTTTTCGTTCCGGCTAAAAACATCGCAACAACGTGAAACAATATCGGCGTTAATTGACAAAAGTTCGCCGCGCGAGTCACGAAGTGATTTTTCGACACCGATGCACCCAATCCACACCAATATGTCCAAAACTCATGTTTTGGTGCTTTTTGAACTTTTTCGTTCCGGCTAAAAACATCGCAACAACGTTTGCTAATATCGGCATTAAATGACAAAAGTTCGCCGCGCGAGTCACGGAGTGATTTTTCGACACCGATGCACCCAATCCACACCAATATGTCCAAAACTCATGTTTTGGTGCTTTTTGAACTTTTTCGTTCTGGCTAAAAACATCGCACCCACGTGAGCCGACATAAGCAAATATTAGCATGAATTGACAAAAGTTTGTCGCGCAAGTCACGACGTAATTTTTCGACACGGACGCACCCAATCCAAACTAATATGTCCAAAACTCATGTTTCGGTGCTTTTTCAACTTTTTCGTTCCGCCTAAAAACATCGCAACAACGTGAGCCAATATCGGCGTTAATTGACAAAAGTTCGCCGCGCGAGTCACGGAGTGATTTTTCGACACGGACGCACCGAATCCACACCAATATGTCTAAAGCTCATGTTTTGGTGCTTTTTGAACTTTTTCGTTCCGGCTAAAAACATCGCAACAACGTGAGCCAATATCGGTGTTAATTGACGAAAGTTCGCCGCGCGAGTCACGAAGTGATTTTTCGACACGGATGCACCCAATCCACACCAATATGTCCAAAACTCAAGTTTTGGTGCTTTCTGAACTTTTTCGTTCCGGCTAAAAACATCGCACCCACGTGAGCCGATATAAGCCAATATTGGCATTAATTGACAAAAGTTTGCCGCGCGAGTCACGACGTGATTTTTCGACACGGACGCACCCAATCCACACCAATATGTCCAAAACTCATGTTTCGGTGCTTTTTGAACTTTTTCGTTCCGGCTAAAAACATCGCAACAACGTGAGCCAATATCGGCGTTAATTGACAAAAGTTCGCCGCGCGAGTTACGACGTGATTTTTCGACACGGACGCACCCAATCCACACCAATATGTCCAAAACTCATGTTTTGGTGCTTTTTGAACTTTTTCGTTCCGGGTTAAAACATCGCAACAACGTGAGCCAATATCGGCGTTAATTGACAAAAGTTCGCCGCGCGAGTTACGACGTGATTTTTCGACACGGACGCACCCAATCCAAACTAATATGTCCAAAACTCATGTTTCGGTGCTTTTTGAACTTTTTCGTTCCGGCTAAAAACATCGCAACAACGTGAACCAATATCGGCGTTAATTGACAAAAGTTCGCCGCGCGAGTCACGAAGTGATTTTTCGACACCGATGCACCCAATCCACACCAATATGTCCAAAACTCATGTTTTGGTGCTTTCTGAACTTTTTCGTTCCGGCTAAAAACATCGCACCCACGTGAGCCGATATAAGCCAATATTGGCATTAATTGACAAAAGTTTGCCGCGCGAGTCACGACGTGATTTTTCGACACGGACGCACCCAATCCACACCAATATGTCCAAAACTCATGTTTCGGTGCTTTTTGAACTTTTTCGTTCCGGCTAAAAACATCGCAACAACGTGAGCCAATATCGGCGTTAATTGACAAAAGTTCGCCGCGCGAGTTACGACGTGATTTTTCGACACGGACGCACCCAATCCACACCAATATGTCCAAAATTCATGTTTTGGTGCTTTTTCAACTTTTTCGTTCCGGGTTAAAACATCGCAAAAACGTGAGCCAATATCGGCGTTAATTGACAAAGGTTCGCCGCGCGAGTCACGGAGTGATTTTTCGACACGGACGCACCGAATCCACACCAGTATGTCCAAAACTCATGTTTTGGTGCTTTTTGAACTTTTTCGTTCCGGCTAAAAACATCGCTACAACGTGAGCCAATATCGGCAATAAATGACAAAAGTTCGCCGCGCGAGCGACGAAGTGATTTTTCGACACGGATGCACCCAATCCACACCAATATGTCCAAAACTCATGTTTTGGTGCTTTTTGAACTTTTTCGTTCCGGCTAAAAACATCGCAACAACGTGAGCCAATATCGGCAATAAATGACAGAAGTTCGCCGCGCGAGCCACGAAGTGATTTTTCGACACGGACGCACCGAATCCACACCAATATGTCCAAAAGTCATGTTTTGGTGCTTTTTGAACTTTTTCGTTCCGGCTAAAAACATCGCAACAACGTCAGCCAATATCGGCGTTAATTGACACAAGTTCGCCGCGCGAGTCACGAAGTGATTTTTCGACACGGATGCACCCAATCCACACCAATATATCCAAAACTCATGTTTTGGTGCTTTTTGAACTTTTTTGTTCCGGGTTAAAACATCGCAACAACGTGAGCCAATATCGGCGTTAATTGACAAAAGTTCGCCGCGCGAGTTACGACGTGATTTTTCGACACGGACGCACCCAATCCACACCAATATGTCCAAAATTCATGTTTTGGTGCTTTTACAACTTTTTCGTTCCGGGTTAAAACATCGCAAAAACGTGAGCCAATATCGGCGTTAATTGACAAAGGTTCGCCGCGCGAGTCACGGAGTGATTTTTCGACACGGACGCACCGAATCCACACCAATATGTCCAAAACTCATGTTTTGGTGCTTTTTGAACTTTTTCGTTCTGGCTAAAAACATCGCACCCACGTGAGCCGACATAAGCAAATATTAGCATGAATTGACAAAAGTTTGTCGCGCAAGTCACGACGTAATTTTTCGACACGGATGCACCCAATACAAACTAATATGTCCAAAACTCATGTTTCGGTGCTTTTTGAACTTTTTCGTTCCGGCTAAAAACATCGCAACAACGTGAGCCAATATCGGCGTTAATTGACAAAAGTTCGCCGCGCGAGTCACGGAGTGATTTTTCGACACGGACGCACCGAATCCACACCAATATGTCTAAAGCTCATGTTTTGGTGCTTTTTGAACTTTTTCGTTCCGGCTAAAAACATCGCAACAACGTGAGCCAATATCGGCGTTAATTGACAAAAGTTCGCCGCGCGAGTTACGACGTGATTTTTCGACACGGACGCACCCAATCCACACCAATATGTCCAAAATTCATGTTTTGGTGCTTTTTGAACTTTTTCGTTCCGGCTAAAAACATCGCAACAACGTGTGCCAATATCGGCATTAAATGACAAAAGTTCGCCGCGCGAGCGACGAAGTGATTTTTCGACACGGATGCACCCAATCCACACCAATATGTCCAAAACTCATGTTTTGGTGCTTTTTGAACTTTTTCGTTCCGGCTAAAAACATCGCAACAACGTGAGCCAATATCGGCAATAAATGACAGAAGTTCGCCGCGCGAGCCACGAAGTGATTTTTCGACACGGACGCACCGAATCCACACCAATATGTCCAAACCTCATGTTTTGGTGCTTTTTCAACTTTTTCGTTCCGGCTAAAAACATCGCAACAACGTGTGCCAATATCGGCATTAAATGACAAAAGTTCGCCGCGCGAGTCACGAAGTGATTTTTCGACACGGATGCACCCAATCCACACCAATATGTCCAAAACTCATGTTTTGGTGCTTGTTGAACTTTTTTGTTCCGGGTTAAAACATCGCAACAACGTGAGCCAATATCGGCGTTAATTGACAAAAGTTCGCCGCGCGAGTTACGACTTGATTTTTCGACACGGACGCACCCAATCCACACCAATATGTCCAAAATTCATGTTTTGGTGCTTTTTCAACTTTTTCGTTCCGGGTTAAAACATCGCAAAAACGTGAGCCAATATCGGCGTTAATTGACAAAGGTTCGTCGCGCGAGTCACGGAGTGATTTTTCGACACGGACGCACCGAATCCACACCAATATGTCCAAAACTCATGTTTTGGTGCTTTTTGAACTTTTTCGTTCCGGCTAAAAACATCGCTACAACGTGAGCCGATATCGGCAATAAATGACAAAAGTTCGCCGCGCGAGCGACGAAATGATTTTTCGACACGGATGCACCCAATCCACACCAATATGTCCAAAACTCATGTTTTGGTGCTTTTTGAACTTTTTCGTTCCGGCTAAAAACATCGCAACAACGTGAGCCAATATCGGCAATAAATGACAGAAGTTCGCCGCGCGAGCCACGAAGTGATTTTTCGACACGGACGCACCGAATCCACACCAATATGTCCAAAACTCATGTTTTGGTGCTTTTTGAACTTTTTCGTTCCGGCTAAAAAGATCGCAACAACGTCAGCCAATATCGGCGTTAATTGACAAAAGTTCGCCGCGCGAGTCACGAAGTGATTTTTCGACACGGATGCACCCAATCCACACCAATATATCCAAAACTCATGTTTTGGTGCTTTTTGAACTTTTTCGTTCCGGCTAAAAACATCGCAACAACGTGTGCCAATATCGGCCTTAAATGACAAAAGTTCGCCGCGCGAGCGACGAAGTGATTTTTCGACACGGATGCACCCAATCCACACCAATATGTCCAAAACTCATGTTTTGGTGCTTTTTGAACTTTTTCGTTCCGGCTAAAAACATCGCAACAACGTGAGCCAATATCGGCAATAAATGACAGAAGTTCGCCGCGCGAGCCACGAAGTGATTTTTTCGACACGGACGCACCGAATCCACACCAATATGTCCAAACCTCATGTTTTGGTGCTTTTTCAACTTTTTCGTTCCGGCTAAAAACATCGCAACAACGTGTGCCAATATCGGCATTAAATGACAAAAGTTCACCGCACGAGTCACGAAGTGATTTTTCGACACGGACGCACCGAATCCACACCAATATGTCCAAAACTCATGTTTTGGTGCTTTTTGAACTTTTTCGTTCCGGCTAAAAACATCGCACCCATGTGAGCCGATATAAGTCAATATTAGCATTAATTGACAAAAGTTTGTCGCGCGAGTCACGACGTGCTTTTTCGACACGGACGCACCCAATCCACACTAATATGTCCAAAACACATGTTCCGATGCTTTTTGAACTTTTTGGTTCCGGCTAAAAACATCGCAACAACGTGAGCCAATATCGGCAATAAATGACAGAAGTTCGCCGCGCGAGCCACGAAGTGATTTTTCGACACGGACGCACCGAATCCACACCAATATGTCCAAAACTCATGTTTTGGTGCTTTTTGAACTTTTTCGTTCCGGCTAAAAACATCGCAACAACGTCAGCCAATATCGGCGTTAATTGACAAAAGTTCGCCGCGCGAGTCACGAAGTGATTTTTCGACACGGATGCACCCAATCCACACCAATATATCCAAAACTCATGTTTTGGTGCTTTTTGAACTTTTTTGTTCCGGGTTAAAACATCGCAACAACGTGAGCCAATATCGGCGTTAATTGACAAAAGTTCGCCGCGCGAGTCACGACGTGATTTTTCGACACGGACGCACCCAATCCACACCAATATGTCCAAAACTCATGTTTTGGTGCTTTTTGAACTTTTTCGTTCCGGCTAAAAACATCGCAACAACGTGAGCCAATATCGGCAATAAATGACAGAAGTTCGCCGCGCGAGCCACGAAGTGATTTTTCGACACGGACGCACCGAATCCACACCAATATGTCCAAACCTCATGTTTTGGTGCTTTTTGAACTTTTTCGTTCCGGCTAAAACATCGCACCCATGTGAGCCGATATAAGTCAATATTAGCATTAATTGACAAAAGTTTGTCGCGCGAGTCACGACGTGATTTTTCGACACGGACGCACCCAATCCACACCAATATGTCCAAAACTCATGTTTTGGTGCTTTTTGAACTTTTTCGCTCCGGCTAAAAACATCGCAACAACGTGAGCCAATATCGGCGTTAATTGACAAAAGCTCGCCGCGCGAGTGACGACGTGATTTTTCGACACGGACGCACCCAATCCACACCAATATGTCCAAAACACATGTTTTGGTGCTTTTTGAACTTTTTCGTTCCGGCTAAAAACATCGCAACAACGTCAGCCAATATCGGCATTAATTGACAAAAGTTCGCCGCGCGAGTCACGAAGTGATTTTTCGACACGGATGCACCCAATCCACACCAATATGTCCAAAACTCATGTTTTGGTGCTTTTTGAACTTTTTCGTTCCGGGTTAAAACATCGCAACAACGTGAGCCAATATCGGCGTTAATTGACAAAAGTTCGCCGCGCGAGTCACGGAGTGATTTTTCGACACGGACGCACCGAATCCACACCAATATGTCCAAAATTCATGTTTTGGTGCTTTTTCAACTTTTTCGTTCCGGGTTAAAACATCGCAACAACGTGAGCCAATATCGGCGTTAATTGACAAAAGTTCGCCGCGCGAGTCACGGAGTGATTTTTCGACACGGACGCACCGAATCCACACCAATATGTCTAAAGCTCATGTTTTGGTGCTTTTTGAACTTTTTCGTTCCGGCTAAAAACATCGCAACAACGTGAGCCAATATCGGCGTTAATTGACAAAAGTTCGCCGCGCGAGTCACGAAGTGATTTTTCGACACGGATGCACCCAATCCACACCAATATGTCCAAAACTCAAGTTTTGGTGCTTTCTGAACTTTTTCGTTCCGGCTAAAAACATCGCACCCACGTGAGCCGATATAAGCCAATATTGGCATTAATTGACAAAAGTTTGCCGCGCGAGTCACGACGTGATTTTTCGACACGGACGCACCCAATCCACACCAATATGTCCAAAACTCATGTTTCGGTGCTTTTTGAACTTTTTCGTTCCGGCCAAAAACATCGCAACAACGTGAGCCAATATCGGCGTTAATTGACAAAAGTTCGCCGCGCGAGTTACGACGTGATTTTTCGACACGGACGCACCCAATCCACACCAATATGTCCAAAACTCATGTTTTGGTGCTTTTTGAACTTTTTCGTTCCGGGTTAAAACATCGCAACAACGTGAGCCAATATCGGCGTTAATTGACAAAAGTTCGCCGCGCGAGTCACGGAGTGATTTTTCGACACGGACGCACCGAATCCACACCAATATGTCCAAAATTCATGTTTTGGTGCTTTTTCAACTTTTTCGTTCCGGGTTAAAACATCGCAACAACGTGAGCCAATATCGGCGTTAATTGACAAAAGTTCGCCGCGCGAGTCACGGAGTGATTTTTCGACACGGACGCACCGAATCCACACCAATATGTCTAAAGCTCATGTTTTGGTGCTTTTTGAACTTTTTCGTTCCGGCTAAAAACGTCGCAACAACGTGAGCCAATATCGGCGTTAATTGACAAAAGTTCGCCGCGCGAGTCACGAAGTGATTTTTCGACACGGATGCACCCAATCCACACCAATATGTCCAAAACTCAAGTTTTGGTGCTTTCTGAACTTTTTCGTTCCGGCTAAAAACATCGCACCCACGTGAGCCGATATAAGCCAATATTGGCATTAATTGACAAAAGTTTGCCGCGCGAGTCACGACGTGATTTTTCGACACGGACGCACCCAATCCACACCAATATGTCCAAAACTCATGTTTCGGTGCTTTTTGAACTTTTTCGTTCCGGCCAAAAACATCGCAACAACGTGAGCCAATATCGGCGTTAATTGACAAAAGTTCGCCGCGCGAGTTACGACGTGATTTTTCGACACGGACGCACCCAATCCACACCAATATGTCCAAAACTCATGTTTTGGTGCTTTTTCAACTTTTTCGTTCCGGGTTAAAACATCGCAACAACGTGAGCCAATATCGGCGTTAATTGACAAAAGTTCGCCGCGCGAGTCACGCAGTGATTTTTCGACACCGATGCACCCAATCCACACCAATATGTCCAAAACTCATGTTTTGGTGCTTTTTGAACTTTTTCGTTCTGGCTAAAAACGTCGCACCCACGTGAGCCGACATAAGCCAATATGAGCATGAATTGACAAAAGTTTGTCGCGCGAGTCACGACGTAATTTTTCGACACGGACGCACCCAATCCACACTAATATGTCCAAAACTCATGTTTCGGTGCTTTTTGAACTTTTTCGTTCCGGCTAAAAACATCGCAACAACGTGAGCTATCGGCGTTAATTGACAAAAGTTCGCCGCGCGAATCACGAAGTGATTCGTCGACACGAATGCACGCAATCCACACCAATATGTCCAAAACTCATGTTTTGGTGCTTTTTGAACTTTTTCGTTCCTGATGAGTCCGGCCCAGGTGGGGTTGGACGAAAGCCCGACGCACCGATGCGGATTCCCCGAATCCCGCAATCTTAGCACCATACGCCCGAAGCACGACACACCGATCCGGATTTTTACCAAACCCCGCAATCTTAGCACCGCAACTCCGACGCCCCCACTCGGGGAAAGGCCCAATCACCCTAAAAGACTAGTCTGATAGGGGAAGGGTGGCTCTCCCTTTTAAGGTGGCTTCCTCCTCCCAAGCTAAGCAAGGTGGGATTATTCAGAGGCTCACACGGTCGCCGCCCGACTACAACTGGGCCACTCGGCCCATCTTGTTGCGTCTTTGCCAGCGGGTAATAATGGAGGATGTCCTCATCATTCTCCCCTTCTTAACAAGGGCCCAGCTCTGATACCAAATGATGAGTCCGGCCCAGGTGGGGTTGGACGAAAGCCCGACGCACCGATCCGGATTCCCCGAATCCCGCAATCTTAGCACCATACGCCCGAAGCATGACACACCGATCCGGATTTTTACCGAACCCCGCAATCTTAGCACCGCAACTCCGACGCCCCCACTCGGGGAAAGGCCCAATCACCCTAAATGATGAGGACATCAACACCATCGATACATCCACGTCCCCACAACTACAGCTTCATGGTCCTATCACCCGCGCTCGTGCACGTCAACTCAACTATCAGGTGAGTTCATTCTTGTGTTCATATTCCTCTTCTTTATACCCCGGGGATGCGTGCACTCTTGTTTTACTCAGGAACGATGGAGAGGATCCAAAGGGGAGAGGATTCGCGCGGGGTGAATTCGGACTGCAGGACAGCACCAACTTCTGACGGCCGCCACGATTTCATGCGAGCTCCGATTTGGGCGTGCAAGTACTTCATGGAAAGCTATTCAAGTCTACTTTCAAATGCATCCAACCTCATGTCCATATCTGTTCTGGAGCGGCCGCAATTGTCGTTTTACTACCGATTGTTTTCTGTCCACGGTGCTGCGTCACCTCTTTTTGGGCCCAATGGGCTGTGTATCAAGTTGGGCCCATTAGGGGCGCGTCCTAGGGTTAGAGCACGACCTGTGGTCGTTCTCCTCCTCTTTTTATACCTTAGCCGCCGCCAAGAACACCGGGGGTTTTGATGAATAGAGTTAGCTACTTGCTACCTGCTCGCAGCGCGCGTGTTGGCTAAACCGTCCGTCTGCTTGTAATCGGAACCCCACCGTATTGTGTCTTTCATAGTGAAGCTTTCATCTTCATCTAGCAATTCAGTGCTTGTTCTACTTGTTCTTGCTTGTTCTTCGATTGCCTGCAGGACGAATGCCCTCGTGGCCGGGTGTCGCGCATCACAAGTTCGCGACAACCATTGGAGACGGTGTATCGGTTGCTAAGGCGCAGTGTCCTTGGATAGTTGTAGTCGGACCGTGAACGTCGTCTTCATCCAATCGAGTTATCACCTCTCATCGAAAGATCGGGACACAAACCCTAACGGGTTCACATCACTAAAAGACTAGTCTGATAGGGGAAGGGTGGCTCTCCCTTTTAAGGTGGCTTCCTCCTCCCAAGCTAAGCAAGGTGGGATTATTCAGAGGCTCACACGGTCGCCGCCCGACTACAACTGGGCCACTCGGCCCATCTTGTTGCGTCTTTGCCAGCGGGTAATAATGGAGGATGTCCTCATCAGTTCCGGGTTAAAACATCGCAACAACGTGAGCCAATATCGGCGTTAATTGACAAAAGTTCGCCACGCGAGTCAAGGAGTGATTTTCGACACGGACGCACCGAATCCACACCAATATGTCCAAACCTCATGTTTTGGTGCTTTTTGAACTTTTTCGTTCCGACTAAAAACATCGCAACAACGTTTGCTAATATCGGCATTAAATGACAAAAGTTCGCCGCGCGAGTCACGGAGTGATTTTTCGACACCGATGCACCCAATCCACACCAATATGTCCAAAACTCATGTTTTGGTGCTTTTTGAACATTTTCGTTCTCGCTAAAAACATCGCACCCACGTGAGCCGACATAAGCAAATATTAGCATGAATTGACAAAAGTTTGTCGCGCAAGTCACGACGTAATTTTTCGACACGGACGCACCCAATCCAAACTAATATGTCCAAAACTCATGTTTCGGTGCTTCTTGAACTTTTTCGTTCCGGCTAAAAACATCGCAACAACGTGAGCCAATATCGGCGTTAATTGACAAAAGTTCGCCGCGCGACTCACGGAGTGATTTTTCGACACGGACGCACCGAATCCACACCAATATGTCTACAGCTCATGTTTTGGTGCTTTTTGAACTTTTTCGTTCCGGCTAAAAACATCGCAACAACGTGAGCCAATATCGGCGTTAATTGACAAAAGTTCGCCGCGCGAGTCACGAAGTGATTTTTCGACACGGATGCACCCAATCCACACCAATATGTCCAAAACTCAAGTTTTGGTGCTTTCTGAACTTTTTCGTTCCGGCTAAAAACATCGCACCCACGTGAGCCGATATAAGCCAATATTGGCATTAATTGACAAAAGTTTGCCGCGCGAGTCACGACGTGATTTTTCAACACGGACGCACCCAATCCACACCAATATGTCCAAAACTCATGTTTCGGTGCTTTTTGAACTTTTTCGTTCCGGCTAAAAACATCGCAACAACGTGAGCCAATATCGGCGTTAATTGACAAAAGTTCGCCGCGCGAGTTACGACGTGATTTTTCGACACGGACGCACCCAATCCACACCAATATGTCCAAAACTCATGTTTTGGTGCTTTTTGAACTTTTTCGTTCCGGGTTAAAACATCGCAACAACGTGAGCCAATATCGGCGTTAATTGACAAAAGTTCGCCGCGCGAGTCACGAAGTGATTTTTCGACACCGATGCACCCAATCCACACCAATATGTCCAAAACTCATGTTTTGGTGCTTTTTGAACTTTTTCGTTCTAGCTAAAAACGTCGCACCCACGTGAGCCGACATAAGCCAATATGAGCATGAATTGACAAAAGTTTGTCGCGCGAGTCACGACGTAATTTTTCGACACGGACGCACCCAATCCACACTAATATGTCCAAAACTCATGTTTCGGTGCTTTTTGAACTTTTTCGTTCCGGCTAAAAACATCGCAACAACGTGAGCTATCGGCGTTAATTGACAAAAGTTCGCCGCGCGAATCACGAAGTGATTCGTCGACACGAATGCACGCAATCCACACCAATATGTCCAAAACTCATGTTTTGGTGCTTTTTGAACTTTTTCGTTCCGGGTTAAAACATCGCAACAACGTGAGCCAATATCGGCGTTAATTGACAAAAGTTCGCCACGCGAGTCAGGGAGTGATTTTCGACACGGACGCACCGAATCCACACCAATATGTCCAAACCTCATGTTTTGGTGCTTTTTGAACTTTTTCGTTCCGGCTAAAAACATCGCAACAACGTTTGCTAATATCGGCATTAAATGACAAAAGTTCGCCGCGCGAGTCACGGAGTGATTTTTCGACACCGATGCACCCAATCCACACCAATATGTCCAAAACTCATGTTTTGGTGCTTTTTGAACTTTTTCGTTCTGGCTAAAAACATCGCACCCACGTGAGCCGACATAAGCAAATATTAGCATGAATTGACAAAAGTTTGTCGCGCAAGTCACGACGTAATTTTTCGACACGGACGCACCCAATCCAAACTAATATGTCCAAAACTCATGTTTCGGTGCTTTTTGAACTTTTTCGTTCCGGCTAAAAACATCGCAACAACGTGAGCCAATATCGGCGTTAATTGACAAAAGTTCGTCACGCGAGTCACGGAGTGATTTTTCGACACGGACGCACCGAATCCACACCAATATGTCTAAAGCTCATGTTTTGGTGCTTTTTTAACTTTTTCGTTCCGGCTAAAAACATCACAACAACGTGAGCCAATATCGGCGTTAATTGACAAAAGTTCGCCGCGCGAGTCACGAAGTGATTTTTCGACACGGATGCACCCAATCCACACCAATATGTCCAAAACTCAAGTTTTGGTGCTTTCTGAACTTTTTCGTTCCGGCTAAAAACATCGCACCCACGTGAGCCGACATAAGCAAATATTAGCATGAATTGACAAAAGTTTGTCGCGCAAGTCACGACGTAATTTTTCGACACGGACGCACCCAATCCAAACTAATATGTCCAAAACTCATGTTTCGGTGCTTTTTCAACTTTTTCGTTCCGCCTAAAAACATCGCAACAACGTGAGCCAATATCGGCGTTAATTGACAAAAGTTCGCCGCGCGAGTCACGGAGTGATTTTTCGACACGGACGCACCGAATCCACACCAATATGTCTAAAGCTCATGTTTTGGTGCTTTTTGAACTTTTTCGTTCCGGCTAAAAACATCGCACCCACGTGAGCCGATATAAGCCAATATTGGCATTAATTGACAAAAGTTTGCCGCGCGAGTCACGACGTGATTTTTCGACACGGACGCACCCAATCCACACCAATATGTCCAAAACTCATGTTTCGGTGCTTTTTGAACTTTTTCGTTCCGGCTAAAAACATCGCAGCAACGTGAGCCAATATCGGCGTTAATTGACAAAAGTTCGCCGCGCGAGTTACGACGTGATTTTTCGACACGGACGCACCCAATCCACACCAATATGTCCAAAACTCATGTTTTGGTGCTTTTTGAACTTTTTCGTTCCGGGTTAAAACATCGCAACAACGTGAGCCAATATCGGCGTTAATTGACAAAACTTCGCCGCGCGAGTTACGACGTGATTTTTCGACACGGACGCACCCAATCCAAACTAATATGTCCAAAACTCATGTTTCGGTGCTTTTTGAACTTTTTCGTTCCGGCTAAAAACATCGCAACAACGTGAACCAATATCGGCGTTAATTGACAAAAGTTCGCCGCGCGAGTCACGAAGTGCTTTTTCGACACCGATGCACCCAATCCACACCAATATGTCCAAAACTCATGTTTCGGTGCTTTTTGAACTTTTTCGTTCTGGCTAAAAACGTCGCACCCACGTGAGCCGACATAAGCCAATATGAGCATGAATTGACAAAAGTTTGTCGCGCGAGTCACGACGTAATTTTTCGACACGGACGCACCCAATCCACACTAATATGTCCAAAACTCATGTTTCGGTGCTTTTTGAACTTTTTCGTTCCGGCTAAAAACATCGCAACAACGTGAGCTATCGGCATTAATTGATAAAAGTTCGCCGCGCGAATCACGAAGTGATTCGTCGACACGAATGCACGCAATCCACACCAATATGTCCAAAACTCATGTTTTGGTGCTTTTTGAACTTTTTCGTTCCGGGTTAAAACATCGCAACAACGTGAGCCAATATCGCCGTTAATTGACAAAAGTTCGCCACGCGAGTCACGGAGTGATTTTCGACACGGACGCACCGAATCCACACCAATATGTCCAAACCTCATGTTTTGGTGCTTTTTGAACTTTTTCGTTCCGGCTAAAAACATCGCAACAACGTTTGCTAATATCGGCATTAAATGACAAAAGTTCGCCGCGCGAGTCACGGAGTGATTTTTCGACACCGATGCACCCAATCCACACCAATATGTCCAAAACTCATGTTTTGGTGCTTTTTGAACTTTTTCGTTCTGGCTAAAAACATCGCACCCACGTGAGCCGACATAAGCAAATATTAGCATGAATTGACAAAAGTTTGTCGCGCAAGTCACGACGTAATTTTTCGACACGGACGCACCCAATCCAAACTAATATGTCCAAAACTCATGTTTCGGTGCTTTTTGAACTTTTTCGTTCCGGCTAAAAACATCGCAACAACGTGAGCCAATATCGGCGTTAATTGACAAAAGTTCGTCGCGCGAGTCACGGAGTGATTTTTCGACACGGACGCACCGAATCCACACCAATATGCCTAAAGCTCATGTTTTGGTGCATTTTTAACTTTTTCGTTCCGGCTAAAAACATCACAACAACGTGAGCCAATATCGGCGTTAATTGACAAAAGTTCGCCGCGCGAGTCACGAAGTGATTTTTCGACACGGATGCACCCAATCCACACCAATATGTCCAAAACTCAAGTTTTGGTGCTTTCTGAACTTTTTCGTTCCGGCTAAAAACATCGCACCCACGTGAGCCGATATAAGCCAATATTGGCATTAATTGACAAAAGTTTGCCGCGCGAGTCACGACGTGATTTTTCGACACGGACGCACCCAATCCACACCAATATGTCCAAACCTCATGTTTTGGTGCTTTTTGAACTTTTTCGTTCCGGCTAAAAACATCGCAACAACGTTTGCTAATATCGGCATTAAATGACAAAAGTTCGCCGCGCGAGTCACGGAGTGATTTTTCGACACCGATGCACCCAATCCACACCAATATGTCCAAAACTCATGTTTTGGTGCTTTTTGAACTTTTTCGTTCTGGCTAAAATCATCGCACCCACGTGAGCCGACATAAGCAAATATTAGCATGAATTGACAAAAGTTTGTCGCGCAAGTCACGACGTAATTTTTCGACACGGACGCACCCAATCCAAACTAATATGTCCAAAACTCATGTTTCGGTGCTTTTTCAACTTTTTCGTTCCGGCTAAAAACATCGCAACAACGTGAGCCAATATCGGCGTTAATTGACAAAAGTTCGCCGCGCGAGTCACGGAGTGATTTTTTGACACGGACGCACCGAATCCACACCAATATGTCTAAAGCTCATGTTTTGGTGCTTTTTGAACTTTTTCGTTCCGGCTAAAAACATCGCAACAACGTGAGCCAATATCGGTGTTAATTGACGAAAGTTCGCCGCGCGAGTCACGAAGTGATTTTTCGACACGGATGCACCCAATCCACACCAATATGTCCAAAACTCAAGTTTTGGTGCTTTCTGAACTTTTTCGTTCCGGCTAAAAACATCGCACCCACGTGAGCCGATATAAGCCAATATTGGCATTAATTGACAAAAGTTTGCCGCGCGAGTCACGACGTGATTTTTCGACACGGACGCACCCAATCCACACCAATATGTCCAAAACTCATGTTTCGGTGCTTTTTGAACTTTTTCGTTCCGGCTAAAAACATCGCAACAACGTGAGCCAATATCGGCGTTAATTGACAAAAGTTCGCCGCGCGAGTTACGACGTGATTTTTCGACACGGACGCACCCAATCCACACCAATATGTCAAAAACTCATGTTTTGGTGCTTTTTGAACTTTTTCGTTCCGGGTTAAAACATCGCAACAACGTGAGCCAATATCGGCGTTAATTGACAAAAGTTCGCCGCGCGAGTTACGACGTGATTTTTCGACACGGACGCACCCAATCCAAACTAATATGTCCAAAACTCATGTTTCGGTGCTTTTTGAACTTTTTCGTTCCGGCTAAAAACATCGCACCCACGTGAGCCGACATAAGCAAATATTAGCATGAATTGACAAAAGTTTGTCGCGCAAGTCACGACGTAATTTTTCGACACGGACGCACCCAATCCAAACTAATATGTCCAAAACTCATGTTTCGGTGCTTTTTGAACTTTTTCGTTCCGGCTAAAAACATCGCAACAACGTGAGCCAATATCGGCGTTAATTGACAAAAGTTCGTCGCGCGAGTCACGGAGTGATTTTTCGACACGGACGCACCGAATCCACACCAATATGTCTAAAGCTCATGTTTTGGTGCTTTTTTAACTTTTTCGTTCCGGCTAAAAACATCACAACAACGTGAGCCAATATCGGCGTTAATTGACAAAAGTTCGCCGCGCGAGTCACGAAGTGATTTTTCGACACGGATGCACCCAATCCACACCAATATGTCCAAAACTCAAGTTTTGGTGCTTTCTGAACTTTTTCGTTCCGGCTAAAAACATCGCACCCACGTGAGCCGATATAAGCCAATATTGGCATTAATTGACAAAAGTTTGCCGCGCGAGTCACGACGTGATTTTTCGACACGGACGCACCCAATCCACACCAATATGTCCAAACCTCATGTTTTGGTGCTTTTTGAACTTTTTCGTTCCGGCTAAAAACATCGCAACAACGTTTGCTAATATCGGCATTAAATGACAAAAGTTCGCCGCGCGAGTCACGGAGTGATTTTTCGACACCGATGCACCCAATCCACACCAATATGTCCAAAACTCATGTTTTGGTGCTTTTTGAACTTTTTCGTTCTGGCTAAAAACATCGCACCCACGTGAGCCGACATAAGCAAATATTAGCATGAATTGACAAAAGTTTGTCGCGCAAGTCACGACGTAATTTTTCGACACGGACGCACCCAATCCAAACTAATATGTCCAAAACTAATGTTTCGGTGCTTTTTCAACTTTTTCGTTCCGGCTAAAAACATCGCAACAACGTGAGCCAATATCGGCGTTAATTGAGAAAAGTTCGCCGCGCGAGTCACGGAGTGATTTTTCGACACGGACGCACCGAATCCACACCAATATGTCTAAAGCTCATGTTTTGGTGCTTTTTGAACTTTTTCGTTCCGGCTAAAAACATCGCAACAACGTGAGCCAATATCGGTGTTAATTGACGAAAGTTCGCCGCGCGAGTCACGAAGTGATTTTTCGACACGGATGCACCCAATCCACACCAATATGTCCAAAACTCAAGTTTTGGTGCTTTCTGAACTTTTTCGTTCCGGCTAAAAACATCGCACCCACGTGAGCCGATATAAGCCAATATTGGCATTAATTGACAAAAGTTTGCCGCGCGAGTCACGACGTGATTTTTCGACACGGACGCACCCAATCCACACCAATATGTCCAAAACTCATGTTTCGGTGCTTTTTGAACTTTTTCGTTCCGGCTAAAAACATCGCAACAACGTGAGCCAATATCGGCGTTAATTGACAAAAGTTCGCCGCGCGAGTTACGACGTGATTTTTCGACACGGACGCACCCAATCCACACCAATATGTCCAAAACTCATGTTTTGGTGCTTTTTGAACTTTTTCGTTCCGGGTTAAAACATCGCAACAACGTGAGCCAATATCGGCGTTAATTGACAAAACTTCGCCGCGCGAGTTACGACGTGATTTTTCGACACGGACGCACCCAATCCAAACTAATATGTCCAAAACTCATGTTTCGGTGCTTTTTGAACTTTTTCGTTCCGGCTAAAAACATCGCAACAACGTGAACCAATATCGGCGTTAATTGACAAAAGTTCGCCGCGCGAGTCACGAAGTGATTTTTCGACACCGATGCACCCAATCCACACCAATATGTCCAAAACTCATGTTTTGGTGCTTTTTGAACTTTTTCGTTCTGGCTAAAAACGTCGCACCCACGTGAGCCGACATAAGCCAATATGAGCATGAATTGACAAAAGTTTGTCGCGCGAGTCACGACGTAATTTTTCGACACGGACGCACCCAATCCACACTAATATGTCCAAAACTCATGTTTCGGTGCTTTTTGAACTTTTTCGTTCCGGCTAAAAACATCGCAACAACGTGAGCTATCGGCATTAATTGACAAAAGTTCGCCGCGCGAATCACGAAGTGATTCGTCGACACGAATGCACGCAATCCACACCAATATGTCCAAAACTCATGTTTTGGTGCTTTTTGAACTTTTTCGTTCCGGGTTAAAACATCGCAACAACGTGAGCCAATATCGCCGTTAATTGACAAAAGTTCGCCACGCGAGTCACGGAGTGATTTTCGACACGGACGCACCGAATCCACACCAATATGTCCAAACCTCATGTTTTGGTGCTTTTTGAACTTTTTCGTTCCGGCTAAAAACATCGCAACAACGTTTGCTAATATCGGCATTAAATGACAAAAGTTCGCCGCGCGAGTCACGGAGTGATTTTTCGACACCGATGCACCCAATCCACACCAATATGTCCAAAACTCATGTTTTGGTGCTTTTTGAACTTTTTCGTTCTGGCTAAAAACATCGCACCCACGTGAGCCGACATAAGCAAATATTAGCATGAATTGACAAAAGTTTGTCGCGCAAGTCACGACGTAATTTTTCGACACGGACGCACCCAATCCAAACTAATATGTCCAAAACTCATGTTTCGGTGCTTTTTGAACTTTTTCGTTCCGGCTAAAAACATCGCAACAACGTGAGCCAATATCGGCGTTAATTGACAAAAGTTCGTCGCGCGAGTCACGGAGTGATTTTTCGACACGGACGCACCGAATCCACACCAATATGTCTAAAGCTCATGTTTTGGTGCTTTTTTAACTTTTTCGTTCCGGCTAAAAACATCACAACAACGTGAGCCAATATCGGCGTTAATTGACAAAAGTTCGCCGCGCGAGTCACGAAGTGATTTTTCGACACGGATGCACCCAATCCACACCAATATGTCCAAAACTCAAGTTTTGGTGCTTTCTGAACTTTTTCGTTCCGGCTAAAAACATCGCACCCACGTGAGCCGATATAAGCCAATATTGGCATTAATTGACAAAAGTTTGCCGCGCGAGTCACGACGTGATTTTTCGACACGGACGCACCCAATCCACACCAATATGTCCAAAACTCATGTTTCGGTGCTTTTTGAACTTGTTCGTTCCGGCTAAAAACATCGCAACAACGTGAGCCAATATCGGCGTTAATTGACAAAAGTTCACCGCGCGAGTTACGACGTGATTTTTCGACACGGACGCACCCAATCCACACCAATATGTCCAAAACTCATGTTTTGGTGCTTTTTGAACTTTTTCGTTCCGGGTTAAAACATCGCAACAACGTGAGCCAATATCGGCGTTAATTGACAAAAGTTCGCCGCGCGAGTCACGAAGTGATTTTTCGACACCGATGCACCCAATCCACACCAATATGTCCAAAACTCATGTTTTGGTGCTTTTTGAACTTTTTCGTTCTGGCTAAAAACGTCGCACCCACGTGAGCCGACATAAGCCAATATGAGCATGAATTGACAAAAGTTTGTCGCGCGAGTCACGACGTAATTTTTCGACACGGACGCACCCAATCCACACTAATATGTCCAAAACTCATGTTTCGGTGCTTTTTGAACTTTTTCGTTCCGGCTAAAAACATCGCAACAACGTGAGCTATCGGCGTTAATTGACAAAAGTTCGCCGCGCGAATCACGAAGTGATTCGTCGACACGAATGCACGCAATCCACACCAATATGTCCAAAACTCATGTTTCGGTGCTTTTTGAACTTTTTCGTTCCCGCTAAAAACATCGCAACAACGTGAGCCAATATCGGCGTTAATTGACAAAAGTTCGCCGCGCGAGTTACGACGTGATTTTTCGACACGGACGCACCCAATCCACACCAATATGTCCAAAACTCATGTTTTGGTGCTTTTTGAACTTTTTCGTTCCGGGTTAAAACATCGCAACAACGTGAGCCAATATCGGCGTTAATTGACAAAAGTTCGCCGCGCGAGTTACGACGTGATTTTTCGACACGGACGCACCCAATCCAAACTAATATGTCCAAAACTCATGTTTCGGTGCTTTTTGAACTTTTTCGTTCCCGCTAAAAACATCGCAACAACGTGAGCCAATATCGGCGTTAATTGACAAAAGTTCGTCGCGCGAGTCACGAAGTGATTTTTCGACACCGATGCACCCAATCCACACCAATATGTCCAAAACTCATGTGTTGGTGCTTTTTGAACTTTTTCGTTCTGGCTAAAAACGTCGCACCCACGTGAGCCGACATAAGCCAATATGAGCATGAATTGACAAAAGTTTGTCGCGCGAGTCACGACGTAATTTTTCGACACGGACGCACCCAATCCACACTAATATGTCCAAAACTCATGTTTCGGTGCTTTTTGAACTTTTTCGTTCCGGCTAAAAACATCGCAACAACGTGAGCTATCGGCGTTAATTGACAAAAGTTCACCGCGCGAATCACGAAGTGATTCGTCGACACGAATGCACGCAATCCACACCAATATGTCCAAAACTCATGTTTTGGTGCTTTTTGAACTTTTTCGTTCCGGGTTAAAACATCGCAACAACGTGAGCCAATATCGGCGTTAATTGACAAAAGTTCGCCACGCGAGTCACGGAGTGATTTTCGACACGGACGCACCGAATCCACACCAATATGTCCAAACCTCATGTTTTGGTGCTTTTTGAACTTTTTCGTTCCGGCTAAAAACATCGCAACAACGTTTGCTAATATCGGCATTAAATGACAAAAGTTCGCCGCGCGAGTCACGGAGTGATTTTTCGACACCGATGCACCCAATCCACACCAATATGTCCAAAACTCATGTTTTGGTGCTTTTTGAACTTTTTCGTTCTGGCTAAAAACATCGCACCCACGTGAGCCGACATAAGCAAATATTAGCATGAATTGACAAAAGTTTGTCGCGCAAGTCACGACGTAATTTTTCGACACGGACGCACCCAATCCAAACTAATATGTCCAAAACTCATGTTTCGGTGCTTTTTGAACTTTTTCGTTCCGGCTAAAAACATCGCAACAACGTGAGCCAATATCGGCGTTAATTGACAAAAGTTCGCCGCGCGAGTCACGGAGTGATTTTTCGACACGGACGCACCGAATCCACACCAATATGTCTAAAGCTCATGTTTTGGTGCTTTTTGAACTTTTTCGTTCCGGCTAAAAACATCGCAACAACGTGAGCCAATATCGGCGTTAATTGACGAAAGTTCGCCGCGCGAGTCACGAAGTGATTTTTCGACACGGATGCACCCAATCCACACCAATATGTCCAAAACTCAAGTTTTGGTGCTTTCTGAACTTTTTCGTTCCGGCTAAAAACATCGCACCCACGTGAGCCGATATAAGCCAATATTGGCATTAATTGACAAAAGTTTGCCGCGCGAGTCACGACGTGATTTTTCGACACGGACGCACCCAATCCACACCAATATGTCCAAAACTCATGTTTCGGTGCTTTTTGAACTTTTTCGTTCCCGCTAAAAACATCGCAACAACGTGAGCCAATATCGGCGTTAATTGACAAAAGTTCGCCGCGCGAGTTACGACGTGATTTTTCGACACGGACGCACCCAATCCACACCAATATGTCCAAAACTCATGTTTTGGTGCTTTTTGAACTTTTTCGTTCCGGGTTAAAACATCGCAACAACGTGAGCCAATATCGGCGTTAATTGACAAAAGTTCGCCGCGCGAGTTACGACGTGATTTTTCGACACGGACGCACCCAATCCAAACTAATATGTCCAAAACTCATGTTTCGGTGCTTTTTGAACTTTTTCGTTCCGGCTAAAAACATCGCAACAACGTGAGCCAATATCGGCGTTAATTGACAAAAGTTCGCCGCGCGAGTCACGAAGTGATTTTTCGACACCGATGCACCCAATCCACACCAATATGTCCAAAACTCATGTTTTGGTGCTTTTTGAACTTTTTCGTTCTGGCTAAAAACGTCGCACCCACGTGAGCCGACATAAGCCAATATGAGCATGAATTGACAAAAGTTTGTCGCGCGAGTCACGACGTAATTTTTCGACACGGACGCACCCAATCCACACTAATATGTCCAAAACTCATGTTTCGGTGCTTTTTGAACTTTTTCGTTCCGGCTAAAAACATCGCAACAACGTGAGCTATCGGCGTTAATTGACAAAAGTTCGCCGCGCGAATCACGAAGTGATTCGTCGACACGAATGCACGCAATCCACACCAATATGTCCAAAACTCATGTTTTGGTGCTTTTTGAACTTTTTCGTTCCGGGTTAAAACATCGCAACAACGTGAGCCAATATCGGCGTTAATTGACAAAAGTTCGCCACGCGAGTCAGGGAGTGATTTTCGACACGGACGCACCGAATCCACACCAATATGTCCAAACCTCATGTTTTGGTGCTTTTTGAACTTTTTCGTTCCGGCTAAAAACATCGCAACAACGTTTGCTAATATCGGCATTAAATGACAAAAGTTCGCCGCGCGATTCACGGAGTGATTTTTCGACACCGATGCACCCAATCCACACCAATATGTCCAAAACTCATGTTTTGGTGCTTTTTGAACTTTTTCGTTCTGGCTAAAAACATCGCACCCACGTGAGCCGACATAAGCAAATATTAGCATGAATTGACAAAAGTTTGTCGCGCAAGTCACGACGTAATTTTTCGACACGGACGCACCCAATCCAAACTAATATGTCCAAAACTCATGTTTCGGTGCTTTTTGAACTTTTTCGTTCCGGCTAAAAACATCGCAACAACGTGAGCCAATATCGGCGTTAATTGACAAAAGTTCGCCGCGCGAGTCACGGAGTGATTTTTCGACACGGACGCACCGAATCCACACCAATATGTCTAAAGCTCATGTTTTGGTGCTTTTTGAACTTTTTCGTTCCGGCTAAAAACATCGCAACAACGTGAGCCAATATCTGCGTTAATTGACGAAAGTTCGCCGCGCGAGTCACGAAGTGATTTTTCGACACGGATGCACCCAATCCACACCAATATGTCCAAAACTCAAGTTTTGGTGCTTTCTGAACTTTTTCGTTCCGGCTAAAAACATCGCACCCACGTGAGCCGATATAAGCCAATATTGGCATTAATTGACAAAAGTTTGCCGCGCGAGTCACGACGTGATTTTTCGACACGGACGCACCCAATCCACACCAATATGTCCAAAACTCATGTTTCGGTGCTTTTTGAACTTTTTCGTTCCGGCTAAAAACATCGCAACAACGTGAGCCAATATCGGCGTTAATTGACAAAAGTTCGCCGCGCGAGTTACGACGTGATTTTTCGACACGGACGCACCCAATCCACACCAATATGTCCAAAACTCATGTTTTGGTGCTTTTTGAACTTTTTCGTTCCGGGTTAAAACATCGCAACAACGTGAGCCAATATCGGCGTTAATTGACAAAAGTTCGCCGCGCGAGTCACGAAGTGATTTTTCGACACCGATGCACCCAATCCACACCAATATGTCCAAAACTCATGTTTTGGTGCTTTTTGAACTTTTTCGTTCTGGCTAAAAACGTCGCACCCACGTGAGCCGACATAAGCCAATATGAGCATGAATTGACAAAAGTTTGTCGCGCGAGTCACGACGTAATTTTTCGACACGGACGCACCCAATCCACACTAATATGTCCAAAATTCATGTTTCGGTGCTTCTTGAACTTTTTCGTTCCGGCTAAAAACATCGCAACAACGTGAGCTATCGGCGTTAATTGACAAAAGTTCGCCGCGCGAATCACGAAGTGATTCGTCGACACGAATGCACGCAACCCACACCAATATGTCCAAAACTCATGTTTTGGTGCTTTTTGAACTTTTTCGTTCTGGGTTAAAACATCGCAACAACGTGAGCCAATATCGGCGTTAATTGACAAAAGTTCGCCACGCGAGTCACGGAGTGATTTTCGACACGGACGCACCGAATCCACACCAATATGTCCAAACCTCATGTTTTGGTGCTTTTTGAACTTTTTCGTTCCGGCTAAAAACATCGCAACAACGTTTGCTAATATCGGCATTAAATGACAAAAGTTCGCCGCGCGAGTCTCGGAGTGATTTTTCGACACCGATGCACCCAATCCACACCAATATGTCCAAAACTCATGTTTTGGTGCTTTTTGAACTTTTTCGTTCTGGCTAAAAACATCGCACCCACGTGAGCCGACATAAGCAAATATTAGCATGAATTGACAAAAGTTTGTCGCGCAAGTCACGACGTAATTTTTCGACACGGACGCACCCAATCCAAACTAATATGTCCAAAACTCATGTTTCGGTGCTTTTTGAACTTTTTCGTTCCGGCTAAAAACATCGCAACAACGTGAGCCAATATCGGCGTTAATTGACAAAAGTTCGCCGCGCGAGTCACGGAGTGATTTTTCGACACGGACGCACCGAATCCACACCAATATGTCTAAAGCTCATGTTTTGGTGCTTTTTGAACTTTTTCGTTCCGGCTAAAAACATCGCAACAACGTGAGCCAATATCGGTGTTAATTGACGAAAGTTCGCCGCGCGAGTCACGAAGTGATTTTTCGACACGGATGCACCCAATCCACACCAATATGTCCAAAACTCAAGTTTTGGTGCTTTCTGAACTTTTTCGTTCCGGCTAAAAACATCGCACCCACGTGAGCCGATATAAGCCAATATTGGCATTAATTGACAAAAGTTTGCCGCGCGAGTCACGACGTGATTTTTCGACACGGACGCACCCAATCCACACCAATATGTCCAAAACTCATGTTTCGGTGCTTTTTGAACTTTTTCGTTCCGGCTAAAAACATCGCAACAACGTGAGCCAATATCGGCGTTAATTGACAAAAGTTCGCCGCGCGAGTTACGACGTGATTTTCGACACGGACGCACCCAATCCACACCAATATGTCCAATGATGAGGACATCCCTTCCAACGATACAACCATGCCTATTGCACAACAAGGACCAATGACTAGAGCTCGAGCTCGTGAACTTAATTATCAGGTAAAGTCATTCCTAGCTGCTATTTATACAAGTTCTTCTTAGAATTGGGTGCTACTAACTGGTTGTTGTAATCTACTTGTTGCTAGGAATATGGGAGAAGAACCAGATCGCAGACAACACTAGCAGCGGTACTTTGATAAAGTCAATGCTCTTCACTCCGGAGGACAATGGGGGCAAATGAGTACTTGTTGGAAAGATCTCGTCGTATACTTTCAGCAATGTCCGGCCTCACCATCAGATTTGACCGAAGCTGCTCACAATGACCAAAATAGTTTTCACACAAGAAACTTGGGCTTGGGCCTTGTATCTTTATAGCCCATTAGGGGTCCACAAAAACTAGGGTTTGTTCCCACCTCATCTCCTGGTCATTCTACCACCTATATAAACACCTAGCAGCCACCATTTTTCATTTTGGGTTTTGTTTAGATGCAAGTTTAGCTTCAGCTACTTCCTTGTACTCGCGTGTGTCGGCTAGACCACCCGGATACTTGTATTCAGAACCCCACCTTCGTGTGATTCAGTTTTATCATTTGACAAGTGCCGTGAGCTGTTTCCTTGTCAACTTGTTCTTGCTTGTTCTTCGATTGCTTGCAGGTTCAAGGTTGTTCTTGGCACGGCAAGAGCAGCAACAAAGTGGAGTTGGTGTACCGGTTGCTAAGGCGCAGCACCCCTGTGGTAGTTGTAGTCGGACCGCCAACGTCATCTCCTGCCCCAAATCGAAGTTATCCTCCTCTCATCGAAAGATCGGGAACCCCCGTTGCTGTATCAAGTGGTATCAGAGCTCAAGTTGCTCGGTGAGAGATTTTAACCATCCTTTGTTTTTACCTACAGCCCATAAAAACCACAAAAATAGGTCAGATCCAAAATCACCAAAACAAATTGAGCCTTTGCTGTTCTACTTAATCTTTGCATGTTGAGTTCTTGGTTGCATTGTTGGTTGAGTGCTGGTTCTAGTAGTTTAGTCCTTTAGAGTTTCGGGTTCTGCTCACGTTTTTGCCACCACAAACACAGCCACCATCACCTCAAGTATCATATCCATTCCGCTGCCACCATCACCACCATATTCACCACGAAATCCACCTTCAACCCCACCAAATTTTCGTCCACCACAACCAGCAGCACCCTCATCACAACATCAGCCACCCCCAAATGCATTTATTGCTGCCTCCACCAACAGCCAATCCTTTTGCAACTTTGTGAAGTGAATCAGCCCTTCCCAAGAAATCATTTAAGTGCTCTCACTTTTGGCTTGTTGGCTGAACCAAGTAACTCCAACCAGCCCACTTTACTTCATTGTGTTGACTTGTTGGATGAATGAAAAGAGAAGAAGTGGTTTCTGCTGTTTTGAGTAATTTCGAAATTCATTGAAAAAAAATTCAGCTTTCAACTAGCTGTACCAAAAAAAAAGAGAAAAGAAGAAAAAGGAAAGAAAAAAAAAACAGAAGTGAAAAAAAAAAAAACAAGAGAAGAGAGGAAGTTGTTGTTGCTGTTTTGTTTGTGTTCTTTGGTGCTATTTTCAGTGGCTACGCTTGTGACTAGGCTCGCGTCTCTAACAGGGTTTCACCTAGGACCAGCACGATACCATCTTTGAGCAATTATTCAACTTACTTTGATTAATGTGGTTCTAGCTGTGCCTTGATATTCTTGCAGCCACCTATAGCTCCACAAGTTTTTATCTACTACATCACAGAATTGTGTTTGTTGTCGGCTCCGGTACTGCTAACCATTGTTGCTGTTCTTGCTGATAGCCAACGCCTTCTCCATAGCAAAGTAAGAACATGTAAGAACTCGTTTGGACAAGTGTGGGAGAAATGGAGTTGGACAACACATGGTTCCAATAGTTGATAGGACATATTTCTTGTGAATTGTTTGCTCCCTATTAACCATGTCAGGAGGTTCCGGGGAGCACCCTCAACATTCACCACGTACAAAGGGCATCATACAGCATTTTGAGCGCCAAGTGAGGGAGCATGCTGAAGGACTTGATGAGGATGTTAGGGTCACCAATGATCGCCTTGGTCAATTGGAGGCTGCTCAAATTAACACCAACTCTAAGCTTTCCTCATTAGAGAGGTCCCTTGCGGATGTGAATACTTCTCTTGCAGGTATCTTGAACACGTTGGAGAGGATGGGCCAAGGTGGTCATGATGGGCTAGCTAGGCGCCACAACATTAGCCATGATGCTATCAGCAGTGTCGCAGCAAGGGAAGAAGTGGACTACGCAGCTGACACTGAGATTGATGAGGAGGTACTTGGTCGTCCACAACGACAACAGCGCCGCCCGCGCCATGGCATGGGCGCTCCACCACGACGGGAGGTACGTGATAATGACGATTCTTTAGGAAAGATCAAGTTTACCATTCCTTGCTTTGATGGAAAATATGACCCTGATGCATATCTTACTTGGGAGTTAGCTATTGATCAGAAATTTGCTTGTCATGATTTTCCTGAGAATAAACGTGTTAGGGCTGCTACTAGTGAGTTTACTGATTTTGCATCCATTTGGTGGAGTGAATTTGTTCGTTCCAATCCAAATAACACTCCCCAAACCTGGGATGCTATGAAAAGAATCATGCGAGCTAGATTTGTTCCTTCATATCATGCACGTGATTTGCTGCATAAATTGCAACAACTTAGACAAGGAAACAAATCTGTTGAAGAGTACTATCAAGCATTGCAAACAGGAATGCTCCGTTGTGGTTTGGTAGAAAATAACGATGCTGGTATGGCTAGATTCATGGGTGGGCTGAACCGAGAAATTCAGGACATTCTAGCTTACAAAGAATATAATTCAATTAATCGTTTGTTTCATCTTGCTTGTAAAGCTGAAAGGGAAGTGCAGGGACGAAGAGCTAGCTTCAGGACTAACATTTCTGCAGGTCGTGCTAGCTCTTGGACACCTTCCAATACGACAACTCGAGCAGCGGCACCATCGTCCTCAAGCAACAAGTTGCGTCCCTCCACAACAATCTCTACACCATGCCCGAGTGAACCAACAAGAGGGGTTGCTGCCACACCTTCCAAGAGCTCATCATCAGTGGCATCATCAGGAAGGACAAGGGATATTCAATGCCTACGCTGCAAGGGCTTTGGTCACGTGCGCAAGGACTGCCCAAGCACACGTGTAATGATCGTGAGAGCTGATGGTGGGTATTCCTCTGCTAGTGATTTAGATGAAGAAACCTATGCTTTGCTTGCAGCTAACAATGCAGGAGAAGGTGACGCATCCCATCAAGATGAAGAACACATTGGAGCTGAAGCTGCGGAGCACTATGAGAGCCTAGTGGTGCAGCGCGTGCTAAGTGCGCAGATGGAGAGGGCTGAACAAAATCAGCGCCACATCTTGTTTCAAACCAAGTGTGTGATCAAGGAACGCTCTTGCCGCGTGATCATAGATGGAGGGAGCTGCAATAATTTGGCTAGTGCTGAAATGGTCGAGAAACTTGCATTGAGCACGCAGCCACACCCGCAGCCCTACTATATTCAATGGCTTAATAGCAGCGGCAAGGTAAAGGTAACACGATTGGTAAGAGTACATTTTTCCATTGGTTCTTATCATGACTCAATCAATTGTGATGTTGTGCCTATGCAAGCATGTTCTATGTTATTAGGTAGGCCATGGCAGTTTGATAAGGATTCTTTACACTTTGGCAAAACAAATCAGTACTCTTTTGTGCATAATGGCAAAAAACTTGTGTTGCATCCTATGTCTCCGGAAGCTATTTTAAAGGATGAACTTGCTAGAGCTAGCAAACAAAAAAATCAGGAGCATACTAGGAGCGAGAACCAGATTGTGGCTAATGAACTTGAGAAGCATAAGAAGAAACCCACCAAATCTGTTCATAATAGTAAAAACGAGATTAAGCTTAAGGGATCTTGTTTCATTGCAACAAAATCTGACTTGGACGAAGTTGACACTAACATTGCTGTGTGCTATGCTTTGGTTTGCAAAGAAACTTTATTTTCACTTGAGGATACTCCTATTTCGTTGCCTTCTCCAGTCACTAACCTTTTGCAGGAGTACGCCGATGTCTTTCCAAAGGAGGTGCCACCGGGGCTGCCACCAATTCGAGGGATTGAGCACCAGATTGACCTCATTCCTGGGGCCTCCTTGCCAAACCGTGCGTCATACAGGACCAACCCAGAGGAAACAAGGGAGATTCAGCGTCAAGTACAAGAATTACTCGACAAGGGGTATGTGCGTGAGTCTCTTAGCCCTTGTGCTGTTCCCGTGCTTTTAGTTCCTAAGAAAGATGGCTCATGGCGCATGTGTGTGGATTGTAGAGCAATTAACAACATCACAATCAGATATCGTCATCCTATCCCTAGGCTAGATGATATGCTTGATGAATTGAGTGGTTCACTCGTGTTCTCTAAAATTGATTTACGTAGTGGTTACCACCAAATTCGCATGAAGTTAGGAGATGAATGGAAAACAGCTTTTAAAACTAAGTTCGGCCTATATGAGTGGTTAGTGATGCCCTTTGGTCTCACTAATGCGCCCAGCACTTTCATGAGATTAATGAATGAAGTTTTACGTGCTTTCATTAGCAGATTTGTGGTGGTATATTTTGATGACATTCTTATATATAGCAGATCAATAGAGGATCATCATGATCATTTGCGTGCTGTATTTGATGCTCTACGTAATGCACGTTTATTTGGTAACCTTGAGAAATGCACATTTTGCACAGATCGAGTTTCTTTTCTTGGCTATGTTGTGACTCCGCAGGGAATTGAAGTAGATCATGCCAAGGTTGAAGCCATAGATAGCTGGCCGGTTCCAACATCGGTCACACAAGTGAGAAGCTTTCTAGGACTTGCTGGGTTCTACCGCCGCTTTGTGAAGGATTTCAGCACCATTGCAGCCCCACTACATGAGCTTACCAAGAGGAATGTGACATTCACTTGGGCTGCAGCACAAATGAATGCATTCGACACTTTAAAAGATAAGTTAACACATGCACCTTTGCTCCAACTTCCTGATTTCAATAAAACTTTTGAGCTTGAATGTGATGCTAGTGGGATTGGTTTGGGTGGTGTGTTGTTACAAGAAGGCAAACCTATAGCATATTTCAGCGAGAAATTGAGTGGACCTAGTTTGAATTATTCTACTTATGATAAGGAATTATTTGCTCTAGTGCGAACTTTGGAAACATGGCAACATTATTTATGGCCCAAAGAATTTGTTATACACTCTGATCATGAGTCTTTGAAACACATTCGGAGTCAAGCAAAACTGAACCGTAGGCATGCTAAATGGGTTGAATTTATTGAATCTTTTCCATATGTCATCAAACATAAGAAGGGAAAAGAAAATGTCATTGCTGATGCTTTGTCTAGACGTTACACAATGCTTTCCCAACTTGACTTCAAAATTTTTGGCTTGGAAACAATTAAAGAGCAATATGCACACGATGATTACTTTAAAGATGTGTTGTTGAATTGCAAGGAGGGAAAGACTTGGAACAAATTCGTTCTCACCAACGGGTTTGTGTTTAGAGCTAATAAGCTATGCATTCCAGCTAGCTCCGTGCGTATGTTATTGTTGCAGGAAGCGCATGGAGGAGGGCTGATGGGACACTTTGGTGTGAAGAAGACGGAGGATATCCTCGCTGATCATTTCTTTTGGCCCAAAATGAGGAGGGACGTGGAGAGGTTTGTTGCTCGCTGCACAACATGCCAAAAAGCTAAGTCACACCTTAACCCTCATGGTTTGTATATGCCTCTACCTGTCCCTAGTGTGCCTTGGGAGGATATTTCTATGGACTTTGTTTTAGGACTGCCTAGAACAAAGAAGGGGAGGGACAGTGTCTTTGTTGTTGTAGACAGATTTTCTAAAATGGCGCATTTCATACCATGTCATAAGAGTGATGATGCTACACACGTTGCAGATTTGTTCTTTCGTGAGATCGTTCGCTTGCATGGAGTGCCAAACACCATAGTTTCTGATCGGGATGCAAAATTCCTTAGTCATTTTTGGAGAACCTTGTGGGCTAAGTTGGGGACTAAACTTTTATTTTCTACTACTTGTCATCCCCAAACTGATGGACAAACTGAGGTTGTGAATAGAACTTTATCTACAATGCTTAGGGCTGTTTTGAAAAAGAATGTTAAAATGTGGGAAGAATGTTTGCCTCATGTTGAGTTTGCTTATAATCGTTCACAACATTCTACTACTAAGAAGTGCCCTTTTGAGATTGTTTATGGCCTTTTGCCCCGTGCTCCAATTGATCTTTTGCCCCTACCAACTTCAGAGAGGGTGAATTTTGATGCAAAACAACGTGCTGAATTGATGTTAAAACTGCATGAGATCACTAAGGAGAACATAGAGCGCATGAATACTAAGTATAAACTTGCTGGAAGCCAAGGAAAGAAACATGTTACTTTTGAACCCGGTGATTTGGTTTGGCTGCATTTGAGAAAAGATAGGTTCCCTAAATTGAGAAAATCGAAGTTGTTACCTAGAGCTGATGGTCCTTTCAAAGTGCTACAAAAGATTAATGATAATGCATACAAGCTTGAGTTGCCTGCAGATTTTGGGGTTAGCCCCACATTTAACATCGCAGATTTAAAGCCATATTTGGGAGAAGAAGATGAGCTTGAGTCGAGGACGACTCAAATGCAAGAAGGGGAGGATGATGAGGACATCCCTTCCAACGATACAACCATGCCTATTGCACAACAAGGACCAATGACTAGAGCTCGAGCTCGTGAACTTAATTATCAGGTAAAGTCATTCCTAGCTGCTATTTATACAAGTTCTTCTTAGAATTGGGTGCTACTAACTGGTTGTTGTGATCTACTTGTTGCTAGGAATATGGGAGAAGAACCAGATCGCAGACAACACTAGCAGCGGTACTTTGATAAAGTCAATGCTCTTCACTCCGGAGGACAATGGGGGCAAATGAGTACTTGTTGGAAAGATCTCGTCGTATACTTTCAGCAATGTCCGGCCTCACCATCAGATTTGACCGAAGCTGCTCACAATGACCAAAATAGTTTTCACACAAGAAACTTGGGCTTGGGCCTTGTATCTTTATAGCCCATTAGGGGTCCACAAAAACTAGGGTTTGTTCCCACCTCATCTCCTGGTCATTCTACCACCTATATAAACACCTAGCAGCCACCATTTTTCATTTTGGGTTTTGTTTAGATGCAAGTTTAGCTTCAGCTACTTCCTTGTACTCGCGTGTGTCGGCTAGACCACCCGGATACTTGTATTCAGAACCCCACCTTCGTGTGATTCAGTTTTATCATTTGACAAGTGCCGTGAGCTGTTTCCTTGTCAACTTGTTCTTGCTTGTTCTTCGATTGCTTGCAGGTTCAAGGTTGTTCTTGGCACGGCAAGAGCAGCAACAAAGTGGAGTTGGTGTACCGGTTGCTAAGGCGCAGCACCCCTGTGGTAGTTGTAGTCGGACCGCCAACGTCATCTCCTGCCCCAAATCGAAGTTATCCTCCTCTCATCGAAAGATCGGGAACCCCCGTTGCTGTATCATCCAAAACTCATGTTTTGGTGCTTTTTGAACTTTTTCGTTCCGGGTTAAAACATCGCAACAACGTGAGCCAATATCGGCGTTAATTGACAAAAGTTCGCCGCGCGAGATACGACGTGATTTTTCGACACGGACGCACCCAATCCAAACTAATATGTCCAAAACTCATGTTTCGGTGCTTTTTGAACTTTTTCGTTCCGGCTAAAAACATCGCAACAACGTGAGCCAATATCGGCGTTAATTGACAAAAGTTCGCCGCGCGAGTCACGAAGTGATTTTTCGACACCGATGCACCCAATCCACACCAATATGTCCAAAACTCATGTTTTGGTGCTTTTGAACTTTTTCGTTCTGGCTAAAAACGTCGCACCCACGTGAGCCGACATAAGCCAATATGAGCATGAATTGACAAAAGTTTGTCGCGCGAGTCACGACGTAATTTTTCGACACGGACGCACCCAATCCACACTAATATGTCCAAAACTCATGTTTCGGTGCTTTTTGAACTTTTTCGTTCCGGCTAAAAACATCGCAACAACGTGAGCTATCGGCGTTAATTGACAAAAGTTCGCCGCGCGAATCACGAAGTGATTCGTCGACACGAATGCACGCAATCCACACCAATATGTCCAAAACTCATGTTTTGGTGCTTTTTGAACTTTTTCGTTCTGGGTTAAAACATCGCAACAACGTGAGCCAATATCGGCGTTAATTGACAAAAGTTCGCCACGCGAGTCACGGAGTGATTTTCGACACGGACGCACCGAATCCACACCAATATGTCCAAACCTCATGTTTTGGTGCTTTTTGAACTTTTTCGTTCCGGCTAAAAACATCGCAACAACGTTTGCTAATATCGGCATTAAATGACAAAAGTTCGCCGCGCGAGTCACGGAGTGATTTTTCGACACCGATGCACCCAATCCACACCAATATGTCCAAAACTCATGTTTTGGTGCTTTTTGAACTTTTTCGTTCTGGCTAAAAACATCGCACCCACGTGAGCCGACATAAGCAAATATTAGCATGAATTGACAAAAGTTTGTCGCGCAAGTCACGACGTAATTTTTCGACACGGACGCACCCAATCCAAACTAATATGTCGAAAACTCATGTTTCGGTGCTTTTTGAACTTTTTCGTTCCGGCTAAAAACATCGCAACAACGTGAGCCAATATCGGCGTTAATTGACAAAAGTTCGCCGCGCGAGTCACGGAGTGATTTTTCGACACGGACGCACCGAATCCACACCAATATGTCTAAAGCTCATGTTTTGGTGCTTTTTGAACTTTTTCGTTCCGGCTAAAAACATCGCAACAACGTGAGCCAATATCGGTGTTAATTGACGAAAGTTCGCCGCGCGAGTCACGAAGTGATTTTTCGACACGGATGCACCCAATCCACACCAATATGTCCAAAACTCAAGTTTTGGTGCTTTCTGAACTTTTTCGTTCCGGCTAAAAACATCGCACCCACGTGAGCCGATATAAGCCAATATTGGCATTAATTGACAAAAGTTTGCCGCGCGAGTCACGACGTGATTTTTCGACACGGACGCACCCAATCCACACCAATATGTCCAAAACTCATGTTTCGGTGCTTTTTGAACTTTTTCGTTCCGGCTAAAAACATCGCAACAACGTGAGCCAATATCGGCGTTAATTGACAAAAGTTCGCCGCGCGAGTTACGACGTGATTTTTCGACACGGACGCACCCAATCCACACCAATATGTCCAAAACTCATGTTTTGGTGCTTTTTGAACTTTTTCGTTCCGGGTTAAAACATCGCAACAACGTGAGCCAATATCGGCGTTAATTGACAAAAGTTCGCCGCGCGAGTTACGACGTGATTTTTCGACACGGACGCACCCAATCCAAACTAATATGTCCAAAACTCATGTTTCGGTGCTTTTTGAACTTTTTCGTTCCGGCTAAAAACATCGCAACAACGTGAGCCAATATCGGCGTTAATTGACAAAAGTTCGCCGCGCGAGTCACGAAGTGATTTTTCGACACCGATGCACCCAATCCACACCAATATGTCCAAAACTCATGTTTTGGTGCTTTTTGAACTTTTTCGTTCTGGCTAAAAACGTCGCACCCACGTGAGCCGACATAAGCCAATATGAGCATGAATTGACAAAAGTTTGTCGCGCGAGTCACGACGTAATTTTTCGACACGGACGCACCCAATCCACACTAATATGTCCAAAACTCATGTTTCGGTGCTTTTTGAACTTTTTCGTTCCGGCTAAAAACATCGCAACAACGTGAGCTATCGGCGTTAATTGACAAAAGTTCGTCGCGCGAATCACGAAGTGATTCATCGACACGAATGCACGCAATCCACACCAATATGTCCAAAACTCAAGTTTTGGTGCTTTCTGAACTTTTTCGTGCCGGCTAAAAACATCGCACCCACGTGAGCCGATATAAGCCAATATTGGCATTAGTTGACAAAAGTTTGCCGCGCGAGTCACGACGTGATTTTTCGACACGGACGCACCCAATCCACACCAATATGTCCAAAACTCATGTTTCGGTGCTTTTTGAACTTTTTCGTTCCGGCTAAAAACATCGCAACAACGTGAGCCAATATCGGCGTTAATTGACAAAAGTTCGCCGCGCGAGTTACGACGTGATTTTTCGACACGGACGCACCCAATCCACACCAATATGTCCAAAACTCATGTTTTGGTGCTTTTTGAACTTTTTCGTTCCGGGTTAAAACATCGCAACAACGTGAGCCAATATCGGCGTTAATTGACAAAAGTTCGCCGCGCGAGTCACGAAGTGATTTTTCGACACCGATGCACCCAATCCACACCAATATGTCCAAAACTCATGTTTTGGTGCTTTTTGAACTTTTTCGTTCTGGCTAAAAACATCGCACCCACGTGAGCCGACATAAGCAAATATTAGCATGACTTGACAAAAGTTTGTCGCGCAAGTCACGACGTAATTTTTCGACACGGACGCACCCAATCCAAACTAATATGTCCAAAACTCATGTTTCGGTGCTTTTTGAACTTTTTCGTTCCGGCTAAAAACATCGCAACAACGTGAGCTATCGGCGTTAATTGACAAAAGTTCGCCGCGCGAATCACGAAGTGATTCATCGACACGAATGCACGCAATCCACACCAATATGTCCAAAACTCATGTTTTGGTGCTTTTTGAACTTTTTCGTTCCGGCTAAAAACATCGCAACAACGTGAGCCAATATCGGCGTTAATTGACAAAAGTTCGCCGCGCGAGTCACGGAGTGATTTTTCGACACGGACGCACCGAATCCACACCAATATGTCTAAAGCTCATGTTTTGGTGCTTTTTGAACTTTTTCGTTCCGGGTTAAAACATCGCAACAACGTGAGCCAATATCGGCGTTAATTGACAAAAGTTCGCCACGCGAGTCACGGAGTGATTTTCGACACGGACGCACCGAATCCACACCAATATGTCCAAACCTCATGTTTTGGTGCTTTTTGAACTTTTTCGTTCCGGCTAAAAACATCGCAACAACGTTTGCTAATATCGGCATTAAATGACAAAAGTTCGCCGCGCGAGTCACGGAGTGATTTTTCGACACCGATGCACCCAATCCACACCAATATGTCCAAAACTCATGTTTTGGTGCTTTTTGAACTTTTTCGTTCTGGCTAAAAACATCGCACCCACGTGAGCCGACATAAGCAAATATTAGCATGACTTGACAAAAGTTTGTCGCGCAAGTCACGACGTAATTTTTCGACACGGACGCACCCAATCCAAACTAATATGTCGAAAACTCATGTTTCGGTGCTTTTTGAACTTTTTCGTTCCGGCTAAAAACATCGCAACAACGTGAGCCAATATCGGCGTTAATTGACAAAAGTTCGCCGCGCGAGTCACGGAGTGATTTTTCGACACGGACGCACCGAATCCACACCAATATGTCTAAAGCTCATGTTTTGGTGCTTTTTGAACTTTTTCGTTCCGGCTAAAAACATCGCAACAACGTGAGCCAATATCGGTGTTAATTGACGAAAGTTCGCCGCGCGAGTCACGAAGTGATTTTTCGACACGGATGCACCCAATCCACACCAATATGTCCAAAACTCAAGTTTTGGTGCTTTCTGAACTTTTTCGTTCCGGCTAAAAACATCGCACGCACGTGAGCCGATATAAGCCAATATTGGCATTAATTGACAAAAGTTTGCCGCGCGAGTCACGACGTGATTTTTCGACACGGACGCACCCAATCCACACCAATATGTCCAAAACTCATGTTTCGGTGCTTTTTGAACTTTTTCGTTCCGCCTAAAAACATCGCAACAACGTGAGCCAATATCGGCGTTAATTGACAAAAGTTCGCCGCGCGAGTTACGACGTGATTTTTCGACACGGACGCACCCAATCCACACCAATATGTCCAAAACTCATGTTTTGGTGCTTTTTGAACTTTTTCGTTCCGGGTTAAAACATCGCAACAACGTGAGCCAATATCGGCGTTAATTGACAAAAGTTCGCCGCGCGAGTTACGACGTGATTTTTCGACACGGACGCACCCAATCCAAACTAATATGTCCAAAACTCATGTTTCGGTGCTTTTTGAACTTTTTCGTTCCGGCTAAAAACATCGCAACAACGTGAGCCAATATCGGCGTTAATTGACAAAAGTTCGCCGCGCGAGTCACGAAGTGATTTTTCGACACCGATGCACCCAATCCACACCAATATGTCCAAAACTCATGTTTTGGTGCTTTTTGAACTTTTTCGTTCTGGCTAAAAACGTCGCACCCACGTGAGCCGACATAAGCCAATATGAGCATGAATTGACAAAAGTTTGTCGCGCGAGTCACGACGTAATTTTTCGACACGGACGCACCCAATCCACACTAATATGTCCAAAACTCATGTTTCGGTGCTTTTTGAACTTTTTCGTTCCGGCTAAAAACATCGCAACAACGTGAGCTATCGGCGTTAATTGACAAAAGTTCGTCGTGATTCGCCGACACGAATGCACGCAATCCACACCAATATGTCCAAAACTCAAGTTTTGGTGCTTTCTGAACTTTTTCGTGCCGGCTAAAAACATCGCACCCACGTGAGCCGATATAAGCCAATATTGGCATTAATTGACAAAAGTTTGCCGCGCGAGTCACGACGTGATTTTTCGACACGGACGCACCCAATCCACACCAATATGTCCAAAACTCATGTTTCGGTGCTTTTTGAACTTTTTCGTTCCGGCTAAAAACATCGCAACAACGTGAGCCAATATCGGCGTTAATTGACAAAAGTTCGCCGCGCGAGTTACGACGTGATTTTTCGACACGGACGCACCCAATCCACACCAATATGTCCAAAACTCATGTTTTGGTGCTTTTTGAACTTTTTCGTTCCGGGTTAAAACATCGCAACAACGTGAGCCAATATCGGCGTTAATTGACAAAAGTTCGCCGCGCGAGTCACGAAGTGATTTTTCGACACCGATGCACCCAATCCACACCAATATGTCCAAAACTCATGTTTTGGTGCTTTTCGAACTTTTTCGTTCTGGCTAAAAACGTCGCACCCACGTGAGCCGACATAAGCCAATATGAGCATGAATTGACAAAAGTTTGTCGCGCGAGTCACGATGTAATTTTTCGACACGGACGCTCCCAATCCACACTAATATGTCCAAAACTCATGTTTCGGTGCTTTTTGAACTTTTTCGTTCCGGCTAAAAACATCGCAACAACGTTTGCTAATATCGGCATTAAATGACAAAAGTTCGCCGCGCGAGTCACGAAGTTATTCGTCGACACGAATGCACCCAATCCACACCAATATGTCCAAAACTCATGTTTCGGTGCTTTTTGAACTTTTTCGTTCCGGCTAAAAACATCGCAACAACGTGAGCCAATATCGGCGTTAATTGACAAAAGTTCGCCGCGCGAGTTACGACGTGATTTTTCGACACGGACGCACCCAATCCACACCAATATGTCCAAAACTCATGTTTTGGTGCTTTTTGAACTTTTTCGTTCCGGCTAAAAACATCGCAACAACGTGAGCCAATATCGGCGTTAATTGACAAAAGTTCGCCGCGCGAGTCACGAAGTGATTTTTCGACACGGATGCACCCAATCCACACCAATATGTCCAAAACTCAAGTTTTGGTGCTTTCTGAACTTTTTCGTGCCGGCTAAAAACATCGCACCCACGTGAGCCGATATAAGCCAATATTGGCATTAATTGACAAAAGTTTGCCGCGCGAGTCACGACGTGATTTTTCGACACGGACGCACCCAATCCACACCAATATGTCCAAAACTCATGTTTCGGTGCTTTTTGAACTTTTTCGTTCCGGCTAAAAACATCGCAACAACGTGAGCCAATATCGGCGTTAATTGACAAAAGTTCGCCGCGCGAGTTACGACGTGATTTTTCGACACGGACGCACCCAATCCACACCAATATGTCCAAAACTCATGTTTTGGTGCTTTTTGAACTTTTTCGTTCCGGGTTAAAACATCGCAACAACGTGAGCCAATATCGGCGTTAATTGACAAAAGTTCGCCGCGCGAGTCACGAAGTGATTTTTCGACACCGATGCACCCAATCCACACCAATATGTCCAAAACTCATGTTTTGGTGCTTTTGAACTTTTTCGTTCTGGCTAAAAACGTCGCACCCACGTGAGCCGACATAAGCCAATATGAGCATGAATTGACAAAAGTTTGTCGCGCGAGTCACGACGTAATTTTTCGACACGGACGCACCCAATCCACACTAATATGTCCAAAACTCATGTTTCGGTGCTTTTTGAACTTTTTCGTTCCGGCTAAAAACATCGCAACAACGTGAGCTATCGGCGTTACTTGACAAAAGTTCGCCGCGCGAATCACGAAGTTATTCGTCGACACGAATGCACGCAATCCACACCAATATGTCCAAAACTCATGTTTTGGTGCTTTTTGAACTTTTTCGTTCCGGGTTAAAAAATCGCAACAACGTGAGCCAATATCGGCGTTAATTGACAAAAGTTCGCCACGCGAGTCACGGAGTGATTTTCGACACGGACGCACCGAATCCACACCAATATGTCCAAACCTCATGTTTTGGTGCTTTTTGAACATTTTCGTTCCGGCTAAAAACATCGCAACAACGTTTGCTAATATCGGCATTAAATGACAAAAGTTCGCCGCGCGAGTCACGGAGTGATTTTTCGACACCGATGCACCCAATCCACACCAATATGTCCAAAACTCATGTTTTGGTGCTTTTTGAACTTTTTCGTTCTGGCTAAAAACATCGCACCCACGTGAGCCGACATAAGCAAAGATTAGCATGACTTGACAAAAGTTTGTCGCGCAAGTCACGACGTAATTTTTCGACACGGACGCACCCAATCCAAACTAATATGTCCAAAACTCATGTTTCGGTGCTTTTTGAACTTTTTCGTTCCGGCTAAAAACATCGCAACAACGTGAGCCAATATCGGCGTTAATTGACAAAAGTTCGCCGCGCGAGTCACGGAGTGATTTTTCGACACGGACGCACCGAATCCACACCAATATGTCTAAAGCTCATGTTTTGGTGCTTTTTGAACTTTTTCGTTCCGGCTAAAAACATCGCAACAACGTGAGCCAATATCGGTGTTAATTGACGAAAGTTCGCCGCGCGAGTCACGAAGTGATTTTTCGACACGGATGCACCCAATCCACACCAATATGTCCAAAACTCAAGTTTTGGTGCTTTCTGAACTTTTTCGTTCCGGCTAAAAACATCGCACCCACGTGAGCCGATATAAGCCAATATTGGCATTAATTGACAAAAGTTTGCCGCGCGAGTCACGACGTGATTTTTCGACACGGACGCACCCAATCCACACCAATATGTCCAAAACTCATGTTTCGGTGCTTTTTGAACTTTTTCGTTTCGGCTAAAAACATCGCAACAACGTGAGCCAATATCGGCGTTAATTGACAAAAGTTCGCCGCGCGAGTTACGACGTGATTTTTCGACACGGACGCACCCAATCCACACCAATATGTCCAAAACTCATGTTTTGGTGCTTTTTGAACTTTTTCGTTCCGGGTTAAAACATCGCAACAACGTGAGCCAATATCGGAGTTAATTGACAAAAGTTCGCCGCACGAGTCACGAAGTGATTTTTCGACACGGATGCACCCAATCCACACCAATATGTCCAAAACTCATGTTTTGGTGCTTTTTGAACTTTTTCGTTCCGGCTAAAAACATCGCAACAACGTTTGCTAATATCGGCATTAAATGACAAAAGTTCGCCGCGCGAGTCACGGAGTGATTTTTCGACACCGATGCACCCAATCCACACCAATATGTCCAAAACTCATGTTTTGGTGCTTTTTGAACTTTTTCGTTCCGGCTAAAAACATCGCAACAACGTTTGCTAATATCGGCATTAAATGACAAAAGTTCGCCGCGCGAGTCACGGAGTGATTTTTCGACACCGATGCACCCAATCCACACCAATATGTCCAAAACTCATGTTTTGGTGCTTTTTGAACTTTTTCGTTCTGGCTAAAAACATCGCACCCACGTGAGCCGACATAAGCAAATATTAGCATGACTTGACAAAAGTTTGTCGCGCAAGTCACGACGTAATTTTTCGACACGGACGCACCCAATCCAAACTAATATGTCCAAAACTCATGTTTCGGTGCTTTTTGAACTTTTTCGTTCCGGCTAAAAACATCGCAACAACGTGAGCCAATATCGGCGTTAATTGACAAAAGTTCGCCGCGCGAGTCACGGAGTGATTTTTCGACACGGACGCACCGAATCCACACCAATATGTCTAAAGCTCATGTTTTGGTGCTTTTTGAACTTTTTCGTTCCGGCTAAAAACATCGCAACAACGTGAGCCAATATCGGTGTTAATTGACGAAAGTTCGCCGCGCGAGTCACGAAGTGATTTTTCGACACGGATGCACCCAATCCACACCAATATGTCCAAAACTCAAGTTTTGGTGCTTTCTGAACTTTTTCGTTCCGGCTAAAAACATCGCACCCACGTGAGCCGATATAAGCCAATATTGGCATTAATTGACAAAAGTTTGCCGCGCGAGTCACGACGTGATTTTTCGACACGGACGCACCCAATCCACACCAATATGTCCAAAACTCATGTTTCGGTGCTTTTTGAACTTTTTCGTTTCGGCTAAAAACATCGCAACAACGTGAGCCAATATCGGCGTTAATTGACAAAAGTTCGCCGCGCGAGTTACGACGTGATTTTTCGACACGGACGCACCCAATCCACACCAATATGTCCAAAACTCATGTTTTGGTGCTTTTTGAACTTTTTCGTTCCGGGTTAAAACATCGCAACAACGTGAGCCAATATCGGAGTTAATTGACAAAAGTTCGCCGCACGAGTCACGAAGTGATTTTTCGACACGGATGCACCCAATCCACACCAATATGTCCAAAACTCATGTTTTGGTGCTTTTTGAACTTTTTCGTTCCGGCTAAAAACATCGCAACAACGTTTGCTAATATCGGCATTAAATGACAAAAGTTCGCCGCGCGAGTCACGGAGTGATTTTTCGACACCGATGCACCCAATCCACACCAATATGTCCAAAACTCATGTTTTGGTGCTTTTTGAACTTTTTCGTTCCGGCTAAAAACATCGCAACAACGTTTGCTAATATCGGCATTAAATGACAAAAGTTCGCCGCGCGAGTCACGGAGTGATTTTTCGACACCGATGCACCCAATCCACACCAATATGTCCAAAACTCATGTTTTGGTGCTTTTTGAACTTTTTCGTTCTGGCTAAAAACATCGCACCCACGTGAGCCGACATAAGCAAATATTAGCATGAATTGACAAAAGTTTGTCGCGCAAGTCACGACGTAATTTTTCGACACGGACGCACCCAATCCAAACTAATATGTCCAAAACTCATGTTTCGGTGCTTTTTGAACTTTTTCGTTCCGGCTAAAAACATCGCAACAACGTGAGCCAATATCGGCGTTAATTGACAAAAGTTCGCCGCGCGAGTCACGGAGTGATTTTTCGACACGGACGCACCGAATCCACACCAATATGTCTAAAGCTCATGTTTTGGTGCTTTTTGAACTTTTTCGTTCCGGCTAAAAACATCACAACAACGTGAGCCAATATCGGCGTTAATTGACAAAAGTTCGCCGCGCGAGTTACGACGTGATTTTTCGACACGGACGCACCCAATCCACACCAATATGTCCAAAACTCATGTTTTGGTGCTTTTTGAACTTTTTCGTTCCGGGTTAAAACATCGCAACAACGTGAGCCAATATCGGCGTTAATTGACAAAAGTTCGCCGCGCGAGTCACGAAGTGATTTTTCGACACCGATGCACCCAATCCACACCAATATGTCCAAAACTCATGTTTTGGTGCTTTTTGAACTTTTTCGTTCTGGCTAAAAACGTCGCACCCACGTGAGCCGACATAAGCCAATATGAGCATGAATTGACAAAAGTTTGTCGCGCGAGTTACGACGTAATTTTTCGACACGGACGCACCCAATCCACACTAATATGTCCAAAACTCATGTTTCGGTGCTTTTTGAACTTTTTCGTTCCGGCTAAAAACATCGCAACAACGTGAGCTATCGGCGTTAATTGACAAAAGTTCGCCGCGCGAATCACGAAGTTATTCGTCGACACGAATGCACGCAATCCACACCAATATGTCCAAAACTCATGTTTTGGTGCTTTTTGAACTTTTTCGTTCCGGGTTAAAACATCGCAACAACGTGAGCCGATATCGGCGTTAATTGACAAAAGTTCGCCACGCGAGTCACGGAGTGATTTTCGACACGGACGCACCGAATCCACACCAATATGTCCAAACCTCATGTTTTGGTGCTTTTTGAACATTTTCGTTCCGGCTAAAAACATCGCAACAACGTTTGCTAATATCGGCATTAAATGACAAAAGTTCGCCGCGCGAGTCACGAAGTGATTTTTCGACACCGATGCACCCAATCCACACCAATATGTCCAAAACTCGTGTTTTGGTGCTTTTTGAACTTTTTCGTTCTGGCTAAAAACATCGCACCCACGTGAGCCGACATAAGCAAATATTAGCATGAATTGAGAAAAGTTTGTCGCGCAAGTCACGACGTAATTTTTCGACACGGACGCATCCAATCCAAACTAATATGTCCAAAACTCATGTTTCGGTGCTTTTTGAACTTTTTCGTTCCGGCTAAAAACATCGCAACAACGTGAGCCAATATCGGCGTTAATTGACAAAAGTTCGCCGCGCGAGTCACGGAGTGATTTTTCGACACGGACGCACCGAATCCACACCAATATGTCTAAAGCTCATGTTTTGGTGCTTTTTGAACTTTTTCGTTCCGGCTAAAAACATCGCAACAACGTGAGCCAATATCAGCCATAAATGACAAAAGTTCGCCGCGCGAGCCACGACGTAATTTTTCGACACGGACGCATCCAATCCACACCAATATGTCCAAAACTCATGTTTCGGTGCTTTTTGAACTTTTTCGTTCCGGCTAAAAACATCGCAACAACGTGAGCCAATATCGGCGTTAATTGACAAAAGTTCGCCGCGCGAGTCACGGAGTGATTTTTCGACACGGACGCACCGAATCCACACCAATATGTCTAAAGCTCATGTTTTGGTGCTTTTTGAACTTTTTCGTTCCGGCTAAAAACATCGCAACAACGTGAGCCAATATCAGCCATAAATGACAAAAGTTCGCCGCGCGAGCCACGAAGTGATTTTTCGACACGGATGCACCCAATCCACACCAATATGTCCAAAACTCAAGTTTTGGTGCTTTCTGAACTTTTTCGTTCCGGCTAAAAACATCGCACCTACGTGAGCCGATATAAGCCAATATTGGCATTAATTGACAAAAGTTTGCCGCGCGAGTCACGACGTGATTTTTCGACACGGACGCACCCAATCCACACCAATATGTCCAAAACTCATGTTTCGGTGCTTTTTGAACTTTTTCGTTCCGGCTAAAAACATCGCAACAACGTGAGCCAATATCGGCGTTAATTGACAAAAGTTCGCCGCGCGAGTCACGAAGTGATTTTTCGACACGGATGCACCCAATCCACACCAATATGTCCAAAACTCAAGTTTTGGTGCTTTCTGAACTTTTTCGTTCCGGCTAAAAACATCGCACCCACGTGAGCCGATATAAGCCAATATTGGCATTAATTGACAAAAGTTTGCCGCGCGAGTCACGACGTGATTTTTCGACACGGACGCACCCAATCCACACCAATATGTCCAAAACTCATGTTTCGGTGCTTTTTGAACTTTTTCGTTCCGGCTAAAAACATCGCAACAACGTGAGCCAATATCGGCGTTAATTGACAAAAGTTCGCCGCGCGAGTTACGACATGATTTTTCGACACGGACGCACCCAATCCACACCAATATGTCCAAAACTCATGTTTTGGTGCTTTTTGAACTTTTTCGTTCCGGGTTAAAACATCGCAACAACGTGAGCCAATATCGGCGTTAATTGACAAAAGTTCGCCGCGCGAGTCACGAAGTGATTTTTCGACACCGATGCACCCAATCCACACCAATATGTCCAAAACTCATGTTTTGGTGCTTTTTGAACTTTTTCGTTCTGGCTAAAAACGTCGCACCCACGTGAGCCGACATAAGCCAATATGAGCATGAATTGACAAAAGTTTGTCGCGCGAGTCACGACGTAATTTTTCGACACGGACGCACCCAATCCACACTAATATGTCCAAAACTCATGTTTCGGTGCTTTTTGAACTTTTTCGTTCCGGCTAAAAACATCGCAACAACGTGAGCTATCGGCGTTAATTGACAGAAGTTCACCGCGCGAATCACGAAGTGATTCGTCGACACGAATGCACGCAATCCACACCAATATGTCCAAAACTCATGTTTTGGTGCTTTTTGAACTTTTTCGTTCCGGGTTAAAACATCGCAACAACGTGAGCCAATATCGGCGTTAATTGACAAAAGTTCGCCACGCGAGTCACGGAGTGATTTTCGACACGGACGCACCGAATCCACACCAATATGTCCAAACCTCATGTTTTGGTGCTTTTTGAACTTTTTCGTTCCGGCTAAAAACATCGCAACAACGTTTGCTAATATCGGCATTAAATGACAAAAGTTCGCCGCGCGAGTCACGAAGTGATTTTTCGACACCGATGCACCCAATCCACACTAATATGTCCAAAACTCATGTTTCGGTGCTTTTTGAACTTTTTCGTTCCGGCTAAAAACATCGCAACAACGTGAGCTATCGGCGTTAATTGACAAAAGTTCACCGCGCGAATCACGAAGTGATTCGTCGACACGAATGCACGCAATCCACACCAATATGTCCAAACCTCATGTTTTGGTGCTTTTTGAACTTTTTCGTTCCGGCTAAAAACATCGCAACAACGTTTGCTAATATCGGCATTAAATGACAAAAGTTCGCCGCGCGAGTCACGAAGTGATTTTTCGACACCGATGCACCCAATCCACACCAATATGTCCAAAACTCATGTTTTGGTGCTTTTTGAACTTTTTCGTTCTGGCTAAAAACATCGCACCCACGTGAGCCGACATAAGTAAATATTAGCATGAATTGACAAAAGTTTGTCGCGCAAGTCACGACGTAATTTTTCGACACGGACGCACCCAATCCAAAATAATATGTCCAAAACTCATGTTTCGGTCCTTTTTGAACTTTTTCGTTCCGGCTAAAAACATCGCAACAACGTGAGCCAATATCGGCGTTAATTGACAAAAGTTCGCCGCGCGAGTTACGACGTGATTTTTCGACACGGACGCACCCAATCCACACCAATATGTCCAAAACTCATGTTTTGGTGCTTTTTGAACTTTTTCATTCCGGGTTAAAACATCGCAACAACGTGAGCCAATATCGGCGTTAATTGACAAAAGTTCGCCGCGCGAGTCACGAAGTGATTTTTCGACACCGATGCACCCAATCCACACCAATATGTCCAAAACTCATGTTTTGGTGCTTTTTGAACTTTTTCGTTCTGGCTAAAAACATCGTACCCACGTGAGCCGACATAAGCCAATATGAGCATGAATTGACAAAAGTTTGTCGCGCGAGTCACGACGTAATTTTTCGACACGGACGCACCCAATCCACCCTAATATGTCCAAAACTCATGTTTCGGTGCTTTTTGAACTTTTTCGTTCCGGCTAAAAACATCGCAACAACGTGAGCTATCGGCGTTAATTGACAAAAGTTCACCGCGCGAATCACGAAGTGATTCGTCGACACGAATGCACGCAATCCACACCAATATGTCCAAACCTCATGTTTTGGTGCTTTTTGAACTTTTTCGTTCCGGCTAAAAACATCGCAACAACGTTTGCTAATATCGGCATTAAATGACAAAAGTTCGCCGCGCGAGTCACGAAGTGATTTTTCGACACCGATGCACCCAATCCACACCAATATGTCCAAAACTCATGTTTTGGTGCTTTTTGAACTTTTTCGTTCTGGCTAAAAACATCGCACCCACGTGAGCCGACATAAGTAAATATTAGCATGAATTGACAAAAGTTTGTCGCGCAAGTCACGACGTAATTTTTCGACACGGACGCACCCAATCCAAACTAATATGTCCAAAACTCATGTTTCGGTGCTTTTTGAACTTTTTCGTTCCGGCTAAAAACATCGCAACAACGTGAGCCAATATCGGCGTTAATTGACAAAAGTTCGCCGCGCGAGTCACGGAGTGATTTTTCGACACGGACGCACCGAATCCACACCAATATGTGTAAAGCTCATGTTTTGGTGCTTTTTGAACTTTTTCATTCCGGCTAAAAACATCGCTACAACGTGAGCCAATATCAGCAATAAATGACAAAAGTTCGCCGCGCGAGTCACGAAGTGATTTTTCGACACGGATGCACCCAATCCACACCAATATGTCCAAAACTCAAGTTTTGGTGCTTTCTGAACTTTTTCGTTCCGGCTAAAAACATCGCACCCACGTGAGCCGATATAAGCCAATATGGGCATTAATTGACAAAAGTTTGCCGCGCGAGTCACGACGTGATTTTTCGACACGGACGCACCCAATCCACACCAATATGTCCAAAACTCATGTTTCGGTGCTTTTTGAACTTTTTCGTTCCGGCTAAAAACATCGCAACAACGTGAGCCAATATCGGCGTTAATTGACAAAAGTTCGCCGCGCGAGTCACGACGTGATTTTTCGACACGGACGCACCCAATCCACACCAATATGTCCAAAACTCATGTTTTGGTGCTTTTTGAACTTTTTCGTTCCGGGTTAAAACATCGCAACAACGTGAGCCAATATCGGCGTTAATTGACAAAAGTTCGCCGCGCGAGTCACGGAGTGATTTTCGACACGGACGCACCGAATCCACACCAATATGTCCAAACCTCATGTTTTGGTGCTTTTTGAACTTTTTCGTTCCGGCTAAAAACATCGCAACAACGTGCGCCAATATCGGCGTTAATAGACAAAAGTTCGCCGCGCGAGTCACGATGTGATTTTTCGACACGGATGCACCCTATCCACACCAATATGTCCAAAACTCATGCTTTGGTGCTTTTTGAACTTTTTCGTTCCGGCTAAAAACATCGCAACAACGTGCGCCAATATCGGCGTTAATTGACAAAAGTTCGCCGCGCGAGTCACGAAGTGATTTTTCGACACCGATGCACCCAATCCACACCAATATGTCCAAAAGTCATGTTTTGGTGCTTTTTGAACTTTTTCGTTCTCGCTAAAAACATCGCACCCACGTGAGCCGACATAAGCAAATATTAGCATGAATTCACAAAAGTTCGCCGCGCGAGTCACGGAGTGATTTTCGACACGGACGCACCGAATCCACACCAATATGTCCAAACCTCATGTTTTGGTGCTTTTTGAACTTTTTCGTTCCGGCTAAAAACATCGCAACAACGTGCGCCAATATGGGCGTTAATAGACAAAAGTTCGCCGCGCGAGTCACGATGTGATTTTTCGACACGGATGCACCCTATCCACACCAATATGTCCAAAACTCATGCTTTGGTGCTTTTTGAACTTTTTCGTTCCGGCTAAAAACATCGCAACAACGTGCGCCAATATCGGCGTTAAATGACAAAAGTTCGCCGCGCGAGTCACGAAGTGATTTTTCGACACCGATGCACCCAATCCACACCAATATGTCCAAAAGTCATGTTTTGGTGCTTTTTGAACTTTTTCGTTCTCGCTAAAAACATCGCACCCACGTGAGCCGACATAAGCAAATATTAGCATGAATTCACAAAAGTTCGCCGCGCGAGTCACGGAGTGATTTTCGACACGGACGCACTGAATCCACACCAATATGTCCAAACCTCATGTTTTGGTGCTTTTTGAACTTTTTCGTTCCGGCTAAAAACATCGCAACAACGTGCGCCAATATCGGCGTTAATAGACAAAAGTTCGCCGCGCGAGTCACGATGTGATTTTTCGACACGGATGCACCCAATCCACACCAATATGTCCAAAACACATGCTTTGGTGCTTTTTGAACTTTTTCGTTCCGGCTAAAAACATCGCAACAACGTCAGCCAATATCAGCGTTAATTGATAAAAGTTCGCCGCGCGAGTCACGAAGTGATTTTTTGACACGGATGCACCCAATCCACACCAATATATCCAAAACTCATGTTTTGGTGCTTTTTGAACTTTTTCGTTCCGGGTTAAAACATCGCAACAACGTGAGCCAATATCGGCGTTAATTGACAAAAGTTCATCGCGCGAGTCACCGAGTGATTTTTCGACACGGACGCACCCAATCCACACCAATATGTCCAAAACTCATGTTTTGGTGCTTTTTGAACTTTTTCTTTCCGGCTAAAAACATCGCAACAACGTGAGCTATCGGCGTTAGTTGACAAAAGTTCGCCGCGCGAATCACGAAGTGATTCGTCGACACGAATGCACGCAATCCACACCAATATGTCCAAAACTCATGTTTTGGTGCTTTTTGAACTTTTTCGTTCCGGGTTAAAACATCGCAACAACGTGAGCTATCGGCGTTAATTGACAAAAGTTCGCCGCGCGAATCACGAAGTGATTCGTCGACACGAATGCACGCAATCCACACCAATATGTCCAAAACTCATGTTTTGGTGCTTTTTGAACTTTTTCGTTCCGGGTTAAAACATCGCAACAACGTGAGCCAATATCGGCGTTAATTGACAAAAGTTCGCCGCGCGAGTCACGAAGTGATTCGTCGACACGAATGCACGCAATCCACACCAATATGTCCAAAACTCATGTTTTGGTGCTTTTTGAACTTTTTCGTTCCGGGTTAAAACATCGCAACAACGTGAGCCAATATCGGCGTTAATTGACAAAAGTTCGCCGCGCGAGTCACGGAGTAATTTTCGACACGGACGCACCGACTCCACACCAATATGTCCAAACCTCATGTTTTGGTGCTTTTTGAACTTTTTCGTTCCGGCTAAAAACATCGCAACAACGTGAGCCAATATCGGCGTTAATTGACAAAAGTTCGCCGCGCGAGTCACGAAGTGATTTTTCGACACCGATGCACCCAATCCACACCAATATGTCCAAAACTCATGTTTTAGTGCTTTTTGAACTTTTTCGTTCTGGCTAAAAACATCGCACCCACGTGAGCCGACATAAGCCAATATGAGCATGAATTGACAAAAGTTTGTCGCGCGAGTCACGACGTAATTTTTCAACACGGACGCACCCAATCCACACTAATATGTCCAAAACTCATGTTTCGGTGCTTTTTGAACTTTTACGTTCCGGCTAAAAACATCGCAACAACGTGAGCCAATATCGGCGTTAATTGACAAAACTTCGCCGCGCGAGTCACGAAGTGATTTTTCGACACGGATGCACCCAATCCACACCAATATGTCCAAAACTCAAGTTTTGGTGCTTTCTGAACTTTTTCGTACCGGCTAAAAACATCGCACCCACGTGAGCCGATATAAGCCAATATTGGCATTAAATGACAAAAGTTTGCCGCGCGAGTCACGACGTGATTTTTCGACACGGACGCACCCAATCCACACCAATATGTCCAAAACTCATGTTACGGTGCTTTTTGAACTTTTTCGTTCCGGCTAAAAACATCGCAACAACGTTTGCCAATATCGGCATTAAATGACAAAAGTTTGCCGCGCGAGTCACGAAGTGATTTTTCGACACGGATGCACCCAATCCTCACCAATATGTCCAAAACTCATGTTTTGGTGCTTTTTGAACTTTTTCGTTCCGGCTAAAAACATCGCAACAACGTGCGCCAATATCGGCGTTAATTGACAAAAGTTCGCCGCGCGAGTCACGAAGTGATTTTTCGACACCGATGCACCCAATCCACACCAATATGTCCAAAACTCATGTTTTGGTGCTTTTGAACTTTTTCGTTCTGGCTAAAAACGTCGCACCCACGTGAGCCGACATAAGCCAATATGAGCATGAATTGACAAAAGTTTGTCGCGCGAGTCACCAAGTGATTTTTCGACACCGATGCACCCAATCCACACCAATATGTCCAAAACTCATGTTTTGGTGCTTTTTGAACTTTTTCGTTCTGGCTAAAAACATCGCACCCACGTGAGCCGACCTAAGCCAATATTAGCATGAATTGACAAAAGTTTGTCGCGCGAGTCACGACGTAATTTTTCGACACGGACGCACCCAATCCACACTAATATGTCCGAAACTCTTGTTTCGGTGCTTTTTGAACTTTTTCGTTCCGGCTAAAAACATCGCAACAACGTAAGCCAATATCAGCGTGAATTGACAAAAGTTCGCCGCGCGAGTCACAACGTGATTTTTCGACACGGACGCACCCAATCCACACCAATATGTCCAAAACACATGTTTTGGTGCTTTTTGAACTTTTTCGTTCCGGCTAAAAACATCGCAACAACGTCAGCCAATATTGGCGTTAAATGACAAAAGTTCGCCGCGCGAGTCACGAAGTGATTTTTCGACACGGATGCACCCAATCCACACCAATATGTCCAAAACTCATGTTTTGGTGCTTTTTGAACTTTTTCGTTCCGGGTTAAAACATCGCAACAACGTGAGCCAATATCGGCGTTAATTGACAAAACTTCGCCGCGCGAGTCACGAAGTGATTTTTCGACACGGATGCACCCAATCCACACCAATATGTCCAAAACTCAAGTTTTGGTGCTTTCTGAACTTTTTCGTTCCGGCTAAAAACATCGCACCCACGTGAGCCGATATAAGCCAATATTGGCATTAAATGACAAAAGTTTGCCGCGCGAGTCACGACGTGATTTTTCGACACGGACGCACCCAATCCACACCAATATGTCCAAAACTCATGTTACGGTGCTTTTTGAACTTTTTCGTTCCGGCTAAAAACATCGCAACAACGTTTGCCAATATCGGCATTAAATGACAAAAGTTCGCTGCGCGAGTCACGAAGTGATTTTTCGACACGGATGCACCCAACCCACACCAATATGTCCAAAACTCATGTTTTGGTGCTTTTTGAACTTTTTCGTTCCGGCTAAAAACATCGCAACAACGTGCGCCAATATCGGCGTTAATTGACAAAAGTTCGCCGCGCGAGTCACCAAGTGATTTTTCGACACCGATGCACCCAATCCACACCAATATGTCCAAAACTCATGTTTTGGTGCTTTTTGAACTTTTTCGTTCTGGCTAAAAACATCGCACCCACGTGAGCCGACCTAAGCCAATATTAGCATGAATTGACAAAAGTTTGTCGCGCGAGTCACGACGTAATTTTTCGACACGGACGCACCCAATCCACACTAATATGTCCGAAACTCTTGTTTCGGTGCTTTTTGAACTTTTTCGTTCCAGCTAAAAACATCGCAACAACGTAAGCCAATATCAGCGTGAATTGACAAAAGTTCGCCGCGCGAGTCACAACGTGATTTTTCGACACGGACGCACCCAATCCACACCAATATGTCCAAAACACATGTTTTGGTGCTTTTTGAACTTTTTCGTTCCGGCTAAAAACATCGCAACAACGTCAGCCAATATTGGCGTTAAATGACAAAAGTTCGCCGCGCGAGTCACGAAGTGATTTTTCGACACGGATGCACCCAATCCACACCAATATGTCCAAAACTCATGTTTTGGTGCTTTTTGAACTTTTTCGTTCCGGGTTAAAACATCGCAACAACGTGAGCCAATATCGGCGTTAATTGACAAAAGTTCGCCGCGCGAGTCACGGAGTGATTTTCGACACGGACGCACCAAATCCACACCAATATGTCCAAACCTCATGTTTTGGTGCTTTTTGAACTTTTTCGTTCCGGCTAAAAACATCGCAACAACGTTTGCCAATATCGGCATTAAATGACAAAAGTTCGCCGCGCGAGTCACGACGTAATTTTTCGACACGGATGCACCCAATCCTCACCAATATGTCCAAAACTCATGTTTTGGTGCTTTTTGAACTTTTTCGTTCCGGGTAAAAACATCGCAACAACGTGCGCCAATATCGGCGTTAATTGACAAAAGTTCGCCGCGCGAGTCACGACGTGATTTTTCGACACGGACGCACCCAATCCACACCAATATGTCCAAAACACATGTTTTGGTGCTTTTTGAACTTTTTCGTTCCGGCTAAAAACATCGCAACAACGTCAGCCAATATCGGCGTTAATTGACAAAAGTTCGCTGCGCGAGTCACGAAGTGATTTTTCGACATGGACGCACCCAATCCACACCAATATATCCAAAACTCATGTTTTGGTGTTTTTTGAACTTTTTCGTTCCGGGTTAAAACATCGCAACAACGTGAGCCAATATCGGCGTTAATTGACAAAAGTTCGCCGCGCGAGTCACGGAGTGATTTTTCGACACGGACGCACCGAATCCACACTAATATGTCCAAACCTCATGTTTTGGTGCTTTTTGAACTTTTGCGTTCCGGCTAAAAACATCGCAACAACGTTTGCCAATATCGGCATTAAATGACAAAAGTTCGCTGCGCGAGTCACGAAGTGATTTTTCGACACGGATGCACCCAATCCACACCAATATGTCCAAAACTCATGTTTTGGTGCTTTTTGAACTTTTTCGTTCCGGGTTAAAACATCGCAACAACGTGAGCCAATATCGGCGTTAATTGACAAAACTTCGCCGCGCGAGTCACGAAGTGATTTTTCGACACGGATGCACCCAATCCACACCAATATGTCCAAAACTCAAGTTTTGGTGCTTTCTGAACTTTTTCGTACCGGCTAAAAACATCGCACCCACGTGAGCCGATATAAGCCAATATTGGCATTAAATGACAAAAGTTTGCCGCGCGAGTCACGACGTGATTTTTCGACACGGACGCACCCAATCCACACCAATATGTCCAAAACTCATGTTACGGTGCTTTTTGAACTTTTTCGTTCCGGCTAAAAACATCGCAACAACGTTTGCCAATATCGGCATTAAATGACAAAAGTTTGCCGCGCGAGTCACGAAGTGATTTTTCGACACGGATGCACCCAATCCTCACCAATATGTCCAAAACTCATGTTTTGGTGCTTTTTGAACTTTTTCGTTCCGGCTAAAAACATCGCAACAACGTTTGCCAATATCGGCATTAAATGACAAAAGTTTGCCGCGCGAGTCACCAAGTGATTTTTCGACACCGATGCACCCAATCCACACCAATATGTCCAAAACTCATGTTTTGGTGCTTTTTGAACTTTTTCGTTCTGGCTAAAAACATCGCACCCACGTGAGCCGACCTAAGCCAATATTAGCATGAATTGACAAAAGTTTGTCGCGCGAGTCACGACGTAATTTTTCGACACGGACGCACCCAATCCACACTAATATGTCCGAAACTCTTGTTTCGGTGCTTTTTGAACTTTTTCGTTCCGGCTAAAAACATCGCAACAACGTAAGCCAATATCAGCGTGAATTGACAAAAGTTCGCCGCGCGAGTCACAACGTGATTTTTCGACACGGACGCACCCAATCCACACCAATATGTCCAAAACACATGTTTTGGTGCTTTTTGAACTTTTTCGTTCCGGCTAAAAACATCGCAACAACGTCAGCCAATATTGGCGTTAAATGACAAAAGTTCGCCGCGCGAGTCACGAAGTGATTTTTCGACACGGATGCACCCAATCCACACCAATATGTCCAAAACTCATGTTTTGGTGCTTTTTGAACTTTTTCGTTCCGGGTTAAAACATCGCAACAACGTGAGCCAATATCGGCGTTAATTGACAAAAGTTCGCCGCGCGAGTCACGGAGTGATTTTCGACACGGACGCACCAAATCCACACCAATATGTCCAAACCTCATGTTTTGGTGCTTTTTGAACTTTTTCGTTCCGGCTAAAAACATCGCAACAACGTTTGCCAATATCGGCATTAAATGACAAAAGTTCGCCGCGCGAGTCACGACGTAATTTTTCGACACGGATGCACCCAATCCTCACCAATATGTCCAAAACTCATGTTTTGGTGCTTTTTGAACTTTTTCGTTCCGGGTAAAAACATCGCAACAACGTGCGCCAATATCGGCGTTAATTGACAAAAGTTCGCCGCGCGAGTCACGACGTGATTTTTCGACACGGACGCACCCAATCCACACCAATATGTCCAAAACACATGTTTTGGTGCTTTTTGAACTTTTTCGTTCCGGCTAAAAACATCGCAACAACGTCAGCCAATATCGGCATTAATTGACAAAAGTTCGCTGCGCGAGTCACGAAGTGATTTTTCGACATGGACGCACCCAATCCACACCAATATATCCAAAACTCATGTTTTGGTGTTTTTTGAACTTTTTCGTTCCGGGTTAAAACATCGCAACAACGTGAGCCAATATCGGCGTTAATTGACAAAAGTTCGCCGCGCGAGTCACGGAGTGATTTTTCGACACGGACGCACCGAATCCACACTAATATGTCCAAACCTCATGTTTTGGTGCTTTTTGAACTTTTGCGTTCCGGCTAAAAACATCGCAACAACGTTTGCCAATATCGGCATTAAATGACAAAAGTTCGCTGCGCGAGTCACGAAGTGATTTTTCGACACGGATGCACCCAATCCACACCAATATGTCCAAAACTCATGTTTTGGTGCTTTTTGAACTTTTTCGTTCCGGGTTAAAACATCGCAACAACGTGAGCCAATATCGGCGTTAATTGACAAAACTTCGCCGCGCGAGTCACGAAGTGATTTTTCGACATGGATGCACCCAATCCACACCAATATGTCCAAAACTCAAGTTTTGGTGCTTTCTGAACTTTTTCGTACCGGCTAAAAACATCGCACCCACGTGAGCCGATATAAGCCAATATTGGCATTAAATGACAAAAGTTTGCCGCGCGAGTCACGACGTGATTTTTCGACACGGACGCACCCAATCCACACCAATATGTCCAAAACTCATGTTACGGTGCTTTTTGAACTTTTTCGTTCCGGCTAAAAACATCGCAACAACGTTTGCCAATATCGGCATTAAATGACAAAAGTTTGCCGCGCGAGTCACCAAGTGATTTTTCGACACCGATGCACCCAATCCACACCAATATGTCCAAAACTCATGTTTTGGTGCTTTTTGAACTTTTTCGTTCTGGCTAAAAACATCGCACCCACGTGAGCCGACCTAAGCCAATATTAGCATGAATTGACAAAAGTTTGTCGCGCGAGTCACGACGTAATTTTTCGACACGGACGCACCCAATCCACACTAATATGTCCGAAACTCTTGTTTCGGTGCTTTTTGAACTTTTTCGTTCCGGCTAAAAACATCGCAACAACGTAAGCCAATATCAGCGTGAATTGACAAAAGTTCGCCGCGCGAGTCACAACGTGATTTTTCGACACGGACGCACCCAATCCACACCAATATGTCCCAAACACATGTTTTGGTGCTTTTTGAACTTTTTCGTTCCGGCTAAAAACATCGCAACAACGTCAGCCAATATTGGCGTTAAATGACAAAAGTTCGCCGCGCGAGTCACGAAGTGATTTTTCGACACGGATGCACCCAATCCACACCAATATGTCCAAAACTCATGTTTTGGTGCTTTTTGAACTTTTTCGTTCCGGCTAAAAACATCGCAACAACGTGAGCCAATATCGGCGTTAATTGACAAAAGTTCGCCGCGCGAGTCACGGAGTGATTTTCGACACGGATGCACCAAATCCACACCAATATGTCCAAACCTCATGTTTTGGTGCTTTTTGAACTTTTTCGTTCCGGGTTAAAACATCGCAACAACGTGAGCCAATATCGGCGTTAATTGACAAAAGTTCGCCGCGCGAGTCACGGAGTGATTTTCGACACGGACGCACCAAATCCACACCAATATGTCCAAACCTCATGTTTTGGTGCTTTTTGAACTTTTTCGTTCCGGCTAAAAACATCGCAACAACGTTTGCCAATATCGGCATTAAATGACAAAAGTTCGCCGCGCGAGTCACGACGTAATTTTTCGACACGGATGCACCCAATCCTCACCAATATGTCCAAAACTCATGTTTTGGTGCTTTTTGAACTTTTTCGTTCCGGGTAAAAACATCGCAACAACGTGCGCCAATATCGGCGTTAATTCACAAAAGTTCGCCGCGCGAGTCACGACGTGATTTTTCGACACGGACGCACCCAATCCACACTAATATGTCCAAAACTCATGTTTCGGTGCTTTTTGAACTTTTTCGTTCCGGCTAAAAACATCGCAACAACGTGAGCTATCGGCGTTAATTGACAGAAGTTCACCGCGCGAATCACGAAGTGATTCGTCGACACGAATGCACGCAATCCACACCAATATGTCCAAAACTCATGTTTTGGTGCTTTTTGAACTTTTTCGTTCCGGGTTAAAACATCGCAACAACGTGAGCCAATATCGGCGTTAATTGACAAAAGTTCGCCACGCGAGTCACGGAGTGATTTTCGACACGGACGCACCGAATCCACACCAATATGTCCAAACCTCATGTTTTGGTGCTTTTTGAACTTTTTCGTTCCGGCTAAAAACATCGCAACAACGTTTGCTAATATCGGCATTAAATGACAAAAGTTCGCCGCGCGAGTCACGAAGTGATTTTTCGACACCGATGCACCCAATCCACACTAATATGTCCAAAACTCATGTTTCGGTGCTTTTTGAACTTTTTCGTTCCGGCTAAAAACATCGCAACAACGTGAGCTATCGGCGTTAATTGACAAAAGTTCACCGCGCGAATCACGAAGTGATTCGTCGACACGAATGCACGCAATCCACACCAATATGTCCAAACCTCATGTTTTGGTGCTTTTTGAACTTTTTCGTTCCGGCTAAAAACATCGCAACAACGTTTGCTAATATCGGCATTAAATGACAAAAGTTCGCCGCGCGAGTCACGAAGTGATTTTTCGACACCGATGCACCCAATCCACACCAATATGTCCAAAACTCATGTTTTGGTGCTTTTTGAACTTTTTCGTTCTGGCTAAAAACATCGCACCCACGTGAGCCGACATAAGTAAATATTAGCATGAATTGACAAAAGTTTGTCGCGCAAGTCACGACGTAATTTTTCGACACGGACGCACCCAATCCAAAATAATATGTCCAAAACTCATGTTTCGGTCCTTTTTGAACTTTTTCGTTCCGGCTAAAAACATCGCAACAACGTGAGCCAATATCGGCGTTAATTGACAAAAGTTCGCCGCGCGAGTTACGACGTGATTTTTCGACACGGACGCACCCAATCCACACCAATATGTCCAAAACTCATGTTTTGGTGCTTTTTGAACTTTTTCATTCCGGGTTAAAACATCGCAACAACGTGAGCCAATATCGGCGTTAATTGACAAAAGTTCGCCGCGCGAGTCACGAAGTGATTTTTCGACACCGATGCACCCAATCCACACCAATATGTCCAAAACTCATGTTTTGGTGCTTTTTGAACTTTTTCGTTCTGGCTAAAAACATCGTACCCACGTGAGCCGACATAAGCCAATATGAGCATGAATTGACAAAAGTTTGTCGCGCGAGTCACGACGTAATTTTTCGACACGGACGCACCCAATCCACCCTAATATGTCCAAAACTCATGTTTCGGTGCTTTTTGAACTTTTTCGTTCCGGCTAAAAACATCGCAACAACGTGAGCTATCGGCGTTAATTGACAAAAGTTCACCGCGCGAATCACGAAGTGATTCGTCGACACGAATGCACGCAATCCACACCAATATGTCCAAACCTCATGTTTTGGTGCTTTTTGAACTTTTTCGTTCCGGCTAAAAACATCGCAACAACGTTTGCTAATATCGGCATTAAATGACAAAAGTTCGCCGCGCGAGTCACGAAGTGATTTTTCGACACCGATGCACCCAATCCACACCAATATGTCCAAAACTCATGTTTTGGTGCTTTTTGAACTTTTTCGTTCTGGCTAAAAACATCGCACCCACGTGAGCCGACATAAGTAAATATTAGCATGAATTGACAAAAGTTTGTCGCGCAAGTCACGACGTAATTTTTCGACACGGACGCACCCAATCCAAACTAATATGTCCAAAACTCATGTTTCGGTGCTTTTTGAACTTTTTCGTTCCGGCTAAAAACATCGCAACAACGTGAGCCAATATCGGCGTTAATTGACAAAAGTTCGCCGCGCGAGTCACGGAGTGATTTTTCGACACGGACGCACCGAATCCACACCAATATGTGTAAAGCTCATGTTTTGGTGCTTTTTGAACTTTTTCATTCCGGCTAAAAACATCGCTACAACGTGAGCCAATATCAGCAATAAATGACAAAAGTTCGCCGCGCGAGTCACGAAGTGATTTTTCGACACGGATGCACCCAATCCACACCAATATGTCCAAAACTCAAGTTTTGGTGCTTTCTGAACTTTTTCGTTCCGGCTAAAAACATCGCACCCACGTGAGCCGATATAAGCCAATATGGGCATTAATTGACAAAAGTTTGCCGCGCGAGTCACGACGTGATTTTTCGACACGGACGCACCCAATCCACACCAATATGTCCAAAACTCATGTTTCGGTGCTTTTTGAACTTTTTCGTTCCGGCTAAAAACATCGCAACAACGTGAGCCAATATCGGCGTTAATTGACAAAAGTTCGCCGCGCGAGTCACGACGTGATTTTTCGACACGGACGCACCCAATCCACACCAATATGTCCAAAACTCATGTTTTGGTGCTTTTTGAACTTTTTCGTTCCGGGTTAAAACATCGCAACAACGTGAGCCAATATCGGCGTTAATTGACAAAAGTTCGCCGCGCGAGTCACGGAGTGATTTTCGACACGGACGCACCGAATCCACACCAATATGTCCAAACCTCATGTTTTGGTGCTTTTTGAACTTTTTCGTTCCGGCTAAAAACATCGCAACAACGTGCGCCAATATCGGCGTTAATAGACAAAAGTTCGCCGCGCGAGTCACGATGTGATTTTTCGACACGGATGCACCCTATCCACACCAATATGTCCAAAACTCATGCTTTGGTGCTTTTTGAACTTTTTCGTTCCGGCTAAAAACATCGCAACAACGTGCGCCAATATCGGCGTTAATTGACAAAAGTTCGCCGCGCGAGTCACGAAGTGATTTTTCGACACCGATGCACCCAATCCACACCAATATGTCCAAAAGTCATGTTTTGGTGCTTTTTGAACTTTTTCGTTCTCGCTAAAAACATCGCACCCACGTGAGCCGACATAAGCAAATATTAGCATGAATTCACAAAAGTTCGCCGCGCGAGTCACGGAGTGATTTTCGACACGGACGCACCGAATCCACACCAATATGTCCAAACCTCATGTTTTGGTGCTTTTTGAACTTTTTCGTTCCGGCTAAAAACATCGCAACAACGTGCGCCAATATGGGCGTTAATAGACAAAAGTTCGCCGCGCGAGTCACGATGTGATTTTTCGACACGGATGCACCCTATCCACACCAATATGTCCAAAACTCATGCTTTGGTGCTTTTTGAACTTTTTCGTTCCGGCTAAAAACATCGCAACAACGTGCGCCAATATCGGCGTTAAATGACAAAAGTTCGCCGCGCGAGTCACGAAGTGATTTTTCGACACCGATGCACCCAATCCACACCAATATGTTCAAAAGTCATGTTTTGGTGCTTTTTGAACTTTTTCGTTCTCGCTAAAAACATCGCACCCACGTGAGCCGACATAAGCAAATATTAGCATGAATTCACAAAAGTTCGCCGCGCGAGTCACGGAGTGATTTTCGACACGGACGCACTGAATCCACACCAATATGTCCAAACCTCATGTTTTGGTGCTTTTTGAACTTTTTCGTTCCGGCTAAAAACATCGCAACAACGTGCGCCAATATCGGCGTTAATAGACAAAAGTTCGCCGCGCGAGTCACGATGTGATTTTTCGACACGGATGCACCCAATCCACACCAATATGTCCAAAACACATGCTTTGGTGCTTTTTGAACTTTTTCGTTCCGGCTAAAAACATCGCAACAACGTCAGCCAATATCAGCGTTAATTGATAAAAGTTCGCCGCGCGAGTCACGAAGTGATTTTTTGACACGGATGCACCCAATCCACACCAATATATCCAAAACTCATGTTTTGGTGCTTTTTGAACTTTTTCGTTCCGGGTTAAAACATCGCAACAACGTGAGCCAATATCGGCGTTAATTGACAAAAGTTCATCGCGCGAGTCACCGAGTGATTTTTCGACACGGACGCACCCAATCCACACCAATATGTCCAAAACTCATGTTTTGGTGCTTTTTGAACTTTTTCTTTCCGGCTAAAAACATCGCAACAACGTGAGCTATCGGCGTTAGTTGACAAAAGTTCGCCGCGCGAATCACGAAGTGATTCGTCGACACGAATGCACGCAATCCACACCAATATGTCCAAAACTCATGTTTTGGTGCTTTTTGAACTTTTTCGTTCCGGGTTAAAACATCGCAACAACGTGAGCTATCGGCGTTAATTGACAAAAGTTCGCCGCGCGAATCACGAAGTGATTCGTCGACACGAATGCACGCAATCCACACCAATATGTCCAAAACTCATGTTTTGGTGCTTTTTGAACTTTTTCGTTCCGGGTTAAAACATCGCAACAACGTGAGCCAATATCGGCGTTAATTGACAAAAGTTCGCCGCGCGAGTCACGAAGTGATTCGTCGACACGAATGCACGCAATCCACACCAATATGTCCAAAACTCATGTTTTGGTGCTTTTTGAACTTTTTCGTTCCGGGTTAAAACATCGCAACAACGTGAGCCAATATCGGCGTTAATTGACAAAAGTTCGCCGCGCGAGTCACGGAGTAATTTTCGACACGGACGCACCGACTCCACACCAATATGTCCAAACCTCATGTTTTGGTGCTTTTTGAACTTTTTCGTTCCGGCTAAAAACATCGCAACAACGTGAGCCAATATCGGCGTTAATTGACAAAAGTTCGCCGCGCGAGTCACGAAGTGATTTTTCGACACCGATGCACCCAATCCACACCAATATGTCCAAAACTCATGTTTTAGTGCTTTTTGAACTTTTTCGTTCTGGCTAAAAACATCGCACCCACGTGAGCCGACATAAGCCAATATGAGCATGAATTGACAAAAGTTTGTCGCGCGAGTCACGACGTAATTTTTCAACACGGACGCACCCAATCCACACTAATATGTCCAAAACTCATGTTTCGGTGCTTTTTGAACTTTTACGTTCCGGCTAAAAACATCGCAACAACGTGAGCCAATATCGGCGTTAATTGACAAAACTTCGCCGCGCGAGTCACGAAGTGATTTTTCGACACGGATGCACCCAATCCACACCAATATGTCCAAAACTCAAGTTTTGGTGCTTTCTGAACTTTTTCGTACCGGCTAAAAACATCGCACCCACGTGAGCCGATATAAGCCAATATTGGCATTAAATGACAAAAGTTTGCCGCGCGAGTCACGACGTGATTTTTCGACACGGACGCACCCAATCCACACCAATATGTCCAAAACTCATGTTACGGTGCTTTTTGAACTTTTTCGTTCCGGCTAAAAACATCGCAACAACGTTTGCCAATATCGGCATTAAATGACAAAAGTTTGCCGCGCGAGTCACGAAGTGATTTTTCGACACGGATGCACCCAATCCTCACCAATATGTCCAAAACTCATGTTTTGGTGCTTTTTGAACTTTTTCGTTCCGGCTAAAAACATCGCAACAACGTGCGCCAATATCGGCGTTAATTGACAAAAGTTCGCCGCGCGAGTCACGAAGTGATTTTTCGACACCGATGCACCCAATCCACACCAATATGTCCAAAACTCATGTTTTGGTGCTTTTGAACTTTTTCGTTCTGGCTAAAAACGTCGCACCCACGTGAGCCGACATAAGCCAATATGAGCATGAATTGACAAAAGTTTGTCGCGCGAGTCACCAAGTGATTTTTCGACACCGATGCACCCAATCCACACCAATATGTCCAAAACTCATGTTTTGGTGCTTTTTGAACTTTTTCGTTCTGGCTAAAAACATCGCACCCACGTGAGCCGACCTAAGCCAATATTAGCATGAATTGACAAAAGTTTGTCGCGCGAGTCACGACGTAATTTTTCGACACGGACGCACCCAATCCACACTAATATGTCCGAAACTCTTGTTTCGGTGCTTTTTGAACTTTTTCGTTCCGGCTAAAAACATCGCAACAACGTAAGCCAATATCAGCGTGAATTGACAAAAGTTCGCCGCGCGAGTCACAACGTGATTTTTCGACACGGACGCACCCAATCCACACCAATATGTCCAAAACACATGTTTTGGTGCTTTTTGAACTTTTTCGTTCCGGCTAAAAACATCGCAACAACGTCAGCCAATATTGGCGTTAAATGACAAAAGTTCGCCGCGCGAGTCACGAAGTGATTTTTCGACACGGATGCACCCAATCCACACCAATATGTCCAAAACTCATGTTTTGGTGCTTTTTGAACTTTTTCGTTCCGGGTTAAAACATCGCAACAACGTGAGCCAATATCGGCGTTAATTGACAAAACTTCGCCGCGCGAGTCACGAAGTGATTTTTCGACACGGATGCACCCAATCCACACCAATATGTCCAAAACTCAAGTTTTGGTGCTTTCTGAACTTTTTCGTTCCGGCTAAAAACATCGCACCCACGTGAGCCGATATAAGCCAATATTGGCATTAAATGACAAAAGTTTGCCGCGCGAGTCACGACGTGATTTTTCGACACGGACGCACCCAATCCACACCAATATGTCCAAAACTCATGTTACGGTGCTTTTTGAACTTTTTCGTTCCGGCTAAAAACATCGCAACAACGTTTGCCAATATCGGCATTAAATGACAAAAGTTCGCTGCGCGAGTCACGAAGTGATTTTTCGACACGGATGCACCCAACCCACACCAATATGTCCAAAACTCATGTTTTGGTGCTTTTTGAACTTTTTCGTTCCGGCTAAAAACATCGCAACAACGTGCGCCAATATCGGCGTTAATTGACAAAAGTTCGCCGCGCGAGTCACCAAGTGATTTTTCGACACCGATGCACCCAATCCACACCAATATGTCCAAAACTCATGTTTTGGTGCTTTTTGAACTTTTTCGTTCTGGCTAAAAACATCGCACCCACGTGAGCCGACCTAAGCCAATATTAGCATGAATTGACAAAAGTTTGTCGCGCGAGTCACGACGTAATTTTTCGACACGGACGCACCCAATCCACACTAATATGTCCGAAACTCTTGTTTCGGTGCTTTTTGAACTTTTTCGTTCCGGCTAAAAACATCGCAACAACGTAAGCCAATATCAGCGTGAATTGACAAAAGTTCGCCGCGCGAGTCACAACGTGATTTTTCGACACGGACGCACCCAATCCACACCAATATGTCCAAAACACATGTTTTGGTGCTTTTTGAACTTTTTCGTTCCGGCTAAAAACATCGCAACAACGTCAGCCAATATTGGCGTTAAATGACAAAAGTTCGCCGCGCGAGTCACGAAGTGATTTTTCGACACGGATGCACCCAATCCACACCAATATGTCCAAAACTCATGTTTTGGTGCTTTTTGAACTTTTTCGTTCCGGGTTAAAACATCGCAACAACGTGAGCCAATATCGGCGTTAATTGACAAAAGTTCGCCGCGCGAGTCACGGAGTGATTTTCGACACGGACGCACCAAATCCACACCAATATGTCCAAACCTCATGTTTTGGTGCTTTTTGAACTTTTTCGTTCCGGCTAAAAACATCGCAACAACGTTTGCCAATATCGGCATTAAATGACAAAAGTTCGCCGCGCGAGTCACGACGTAATTTTTCGACACGGATGCACCCAATCCTCACCAATATGTCCAAAACTCATGTTTTGGTGCTTTTTGAACTTTTTCGTTCCGGGTAAAAACATCGCAACAACGTGCGCCAATATCGGCGTTAATTGACAAAAGTTCGCCGCGCGAGTCACGACGTGATTTTTCGACACGGACGCACCCAATCCACACCAATATGTCCAAAACACATGTTTTTGTGCTTTTTGAACTTTTTCGTTCCGGCTAAAAACATCGCAACAACGTCAGCCAATATCGGCGTTAATTGACAAAAGTTCGCTGCGCGAGTCACGAAGTGATTTTTCGACATGGACGCACCCAATCCACACCAATATATCCAAAACTCATGTTTTGGTGTTTTTTGAACTTTTTCGTTCCGGGTTTAAAACATCGCAACAACGTGAGCCAATATCGGCGTTAATTGACAAAAGTTCGCCGCGCGAGTCACGGAGTGATTTTTCGACACGGACGCACCGAATCCACACTAATATGTCCAAACCTCATGTTTTGGTGCTTTTTGAACTTTTGCGTTCCGGCTAAAAACATCGCAACAACGTTTGCCAATATCGGCATTAAATGACAAAAGTTCGCTGCGCGAGTCACGAAGTGATTTTTTCGACACGGATGCACCCAATCCACACCAATATGTCCAAAACTCATGTTTTGGTGCTTTTTGAACTTTTTCGTTCCGGGTTAAAACATCGCAACAACGTGAGCCAATATCGGCGTTAATTGACAAAACTTCGCCGCGCGAGTCACGAAGTGATTTTTCGACACGGATGCACCCAATCCACACTAATATGTCCAAAACTCAAGTTTTGGTGCTTTCTGAACTTTTTCGTACCGGCTAAAAACATCGCACAAACGTGAGCCGATATAAGCCAATATTCCATTAAATGACAAAAGTTCGCCTGCGCGAGTCACGATACGTATTTTTCGACACGGACGCACCAATCCACACCAATATGTCCCAAAACTCATGTTTGGTGCTTTTGGAACTTTTTTCGTTCCGGCTAAAAACATCCAACATCGCAACAAACGTTTGCCAAGTATGCATTAATAACAAGTTTGCCGCGCGAGAGTCACGAAGTGATTTTTTCGACAAGGTCTTGCCCCCCAATCCTCACCAATATATCCAAACTCATGTTTTGGTCTTTTTGAACTTTTTCGTTCCGGCTAAAAACATCGCACAACGTTTGCCAATACGGCATTAAATGACAAAAGTTTGCCGCGCGAGTCACCAAGTGATTTTTCGACACCGATGCACCCAATCCACACCAATATGTCCCAAAACTCATGTTTTGGTGCTTTTTGAACTTTTTCGTTCTGGCTAAAAACATCGCACCC